>CM054952.1:200344-244527 GCA_029168755.2 Tillandsia fasciculata
AGAGAGAGAGAGAGAGAGAGTCTACTACATACTAAGACTTTGTTAAAGGGGTCCAAATTAATTAAGTGTCTAACATTACATAATCGACGAGTGGTAAGTTTCAAATACTTAACACAGAAAAAAATAATCCCAGAAACTTACGTATGTAGCTTTCGATTCATCGGTTTGTCAGAGCTTTTCACTGAGCAATATCTAAGATCGTCCTCACAGCAAGATAGTCTAATTTAGTACGAATTAATAGACGATAGATTAGATCATCGCTTACTAATTTTCCAAATAATTAAACACCTAAATCTAAAACTAAATCTAATCCACTACGTACCTACGTGCTCGCAGGTCCAACAATTAACTTCATCACTACCACCAATAAATTACGTACATGGGAATAATTTGTACCCTAGCTTGTAAATGTATATCCATCATCCCATTATAAGATGCTAGCTCTGTGTCTAGTCTTATCCCAGGTGTTAGCTAGGTAGGTGCATGACCAAGGTATCCAATTTCAGAAGCAAAAAAGAAAAAAAAAAGAAAAATTAAAATAAAATCCAAAGATGTATCATCACATGGTCATTGCATGCGCTGTCACGGAAAAAATTAATTACTTATATTATTGCTCTTTAATTAGTACGTGGTAATCAAATTAAGTGTACTAGTTAATTATTTATATATCAAACCATATTAATCAAATTTATTTATAACACTAGAGATACATGTATACATCAAATTGATGCGTCCACATTTAATTATCATCTTGCTTGTACTATTCTGAACACTTGATAGAGCCTCTTATGGCTAACTAGTGCTGATCATACTCGATCACAAGGTAGCTAGTAGTACTGCACGTACATATATATATATGTATAAATATATTTATTGACTTGTTTGTTGCTGCACTGTTACCATGATCACATTGAAATCCTAATTGTTGTATTAAAACTGGTCGGCGTGTTGCTCGTAGGGGTCGAACGCGGGTTCCTTGGTCAGGTTTTGGACCTCAGAGCGGAACCTCTCCATGGCGCCGATCGGAAGGCAGACCGGCACGGCGGTCCCTTGCTCGCCCTTGTCGTTCTTGTAGCGCGAATAGTAGTTGGCGACGCCGAGGATGGGACCCTCGCCGCCCTTGGCGGGGCCTCCGTAGACGGCCTCACCCCAGCCGAAGTCGACGTCCTTGAACCCGGCGTGGCTGATGTCGGACACGATGTAGGTCCGGGCCACGGTGAACAGCGGCCGGCCCCGGAGAACCATGAGGTCGGCCACCGACTGCAGGTAGTCGTAGGTGATGTTGGCCTTCGCCTTCTTCACCAGCTCCAGAGCGTACCCGATCGGGCTGCCGGTCAGCTTCTCGACGGTCGACGACGCCACCGAGAAGGCGTACGCGTTCCCGTAGTAGCCCTGCGGCACAGGAATGGTGCTCCGGCCGCGCGCGTTCACGATGAACGACACGCACCTCCTCGTCCGGGCCGTACCCGAGCGCCGCCGCGCGGCTGCGCCAGATGCACGACGTGATGAGCTCGAACCGGCTGGAGGACGCGCGCAGGTGCGGCGGCGCGTGCTTGCGGAGCCCCGCGATCTCCTTGGGCCCGAAGAAGAAGCGCTCGCGCACCATCTCGCTCCGAGGCGTCGTCATCAGCTTGTCGGGGCCCCCCGCCGGCGGCTCGTACTCCAGGTGCAGGTGCGTCGGCCGAGGCGGGTTGCGCGCGCTGAAGAACTCCCGGGCCCACACCGGAGCCACCGAAGGGGCCGCCGCCCCGCGCGCCAGCTCGCCGATCGCCTTCTCGAACTGCATGCCGCCCGGCGCGTCCGTCACGCAGTGAGAGAACCACTGCCCGAATATGAATCCTCCGCATGCCAACCGCGTCACCTGCATATCAAATATAAACATTTAATTACCAACCATAAATAAATGTTTAAATTACTGTTTGTTCTCTCTCTCTCTCTATCTTCATTAAAAATAAAAAAATAAAAAATAAAAAAATTACATTACTGCTTCACAGAATAAAATCTTTCTTCTTAAAAAGAGAGCCTCATCTAACTAATTAATTCTCTCTCTCTCTCTCTCTCTCTCTCTCTCTCTCTTCCTTTATTTCTGAACCCATGCACGAGTCTCCGTTATTAAAATTTAAGCTGCTTAAGTTTTTAAAGTAAAAAATAAATTATAATTTCGCAAATTGGTGCAACCTGAATGTACAGCAAGGGCCGGTCGATGACGCGCTCGTCCTCGCCCGGGGCGAGATCGACGATGAACTTCTCGAAGCAGGGGAACGGCGGGCCCTGGACGTCGCCGAAGTCGTCGACGGTGACGTCCGCATCGGCCTCGACGAACATGATGCCCTCGCCGTTGCAGTCCACGGCGAGCTTCCGCCCGGCCTCCTCCCGGAGGCGGCCGGCCAGCGGGTAGTAGTAGACGAGGGCCTCGCCGATGGCTTCGCGGATGACCTTGGCGGGGTCCTGCCCGACCTTGGACGGATCATTGCGGTAGAGGTGGATGCCCGCGCTGTAGAACCGCATGCCCTCCTGGTCGTCGAGGTCGGAGAGCGGCTTGACCTCCCGCGGCGTCGGCTTGGCGGGGCCGACCAGCACGGGTTTGCCACGGCGCACCGTGACGGTCGTCAAAGATGAAGTCATTTATTTTATATATAAACTAAAATATAAGTAAAACAAGTAGTTCAGAGCTCAGAAATTGAGAACGTAGATAGCTAGATTGGTGTTCGAATGCTCACCTGTAAGGGGTAGCTTTATAAATAGATACAGAGAAGGGAATCAAGAGTAGGAAGGAATGGAGAGAGAGTCAAAATGGAGTAGGTGGGTTGGTGGGAGGCTTTGGTATGTGGTCGTAACATTTTTTTTTTTTTTTTTTTTTTTTTTCTATTCTTTTCTTTTCTTTTTTATTTTTTTTCCCTCAAACTACATGTGCTGAGCAACCCCACCTACCAAGGGTATGGTTTGCGGTGCTTGTTCATTTTTGATATAAGGATAACTTTTACTACAAACAAAAATAAAATTAGTTTTATATTTAAATAAAAATTTAATTATTTTTTTTAAAAAAAAATAAATATTTTTTATAGTTAAATTGAAATAGTAAAAATAAGAATAATTATAATTTTAAAATAATAATATTTTATTTAATTAATTAATACTAAAATATTAATTAAATAATAATTTAATTTATTTAATTAACTAATTAATGTAATAAATTAATTAACAGCGAATACTGTTAATTAATAATTTAATTAATCATAAATAATTTAATAAATTAAGAAATAAATAAATTCATCAATATAAATATTAGTTATTATATAAACATACTAATTAATTAATTTTTTAATTAGCTAATTAATTGTAAATAATAAATTGACTGCACTGGTGGTTACTTAAATATTTATCAGCAATAAATTAGATAGTTAATTATTTACCTATTTAATTAATAAATTAATTTATATAGAATATATTAACTAATAATATTTTACTAGTGAAGTAGCTTTACTTGGCAGCAGATAGAAACTATATAAATAATTAATAATAAAAAATATTAATTTTTTTTTTTTTACCTTACTTATCATATTTATTAAAAGTTTTTATTATTGATAGCCGAAATGGATAGCTTTTGATGTAAGCTATAAATATTTGGATAACTTTTGATGTAAGTTATAAATATAGTATATGTGTTATTATTTGATAGTAGTGATGGTGGGGTTTAACCACATCCATATAACGTGGTAGTAGTAGAGTTTAATCACACCCGTATAATATGGTGGGGACTAGACTTTAGTTACATCCAGATGGCATGGTCAAGATGTCCATGATTTTGAATGCACGTACAGATGCGTTTAAAGAGAGAAGTCTTCTAAATTTGTACAAAATAAGAGAAGAGTGAGAGAGATTCGGGAGAAGAGCTCGGATTGAAACTATTCTATTGCAGAAGAGGAGTCGGCGTAATTCTTCTTTTGGTTAATGAATTTTATTTTACTCGTATTTTCTGTTTTGATTGTTCTTTTCTTTTGTGGTTGTATTGATTTCATTTTTTGTTGAGTGGACGGGTTTATGGTAAAAACTTAATTTTACGCTTTCCGTTGTGCAATTCTAACACTAGACTGTACCGGAGTGAATTATAGTATCGTAGCGAATTGCGGATTCATAAAATTTAATACTTTATCAGATTCCCAAGAGTGAGAAGCATTTGTTTTTATATGTAAAAAAACTTAAAAATATAAAATTATTCATATTAAATATTTTCTATATATATTATAGATCAAATAATAGCAAGAGCCCTAGTTGAGAAGCAAATAATCTTTACTTTTTTGGTAAGAGTTCCTCTCACCATTTTATGACGGTGCTGAAGAAAATTCAATTTCTTTAAAAAAATATTTGCTTTAACAAGTCACTACAATAGAATTAGATTACAGGGATACATCTTTATGATATTTTTGTATGAGTATCCTATCTATATTTTATCTATATTCAAAATTAGATTATAGGTATATATTTTTGGAAGACATTACAATAATGTGTCGCTATATACCCTAACGACTGTACATATAACGACACTAATTATAAATGTCGGTATTTTTGCTAGCGGTATTTTTTTTAAATTTAAAAAATACTTAAAAATATCGCTATAGCATTTTTTTTTTTTTTTTTTTTTTTATAGTAAGTATATAGGCCCCACTATTTTGAAAACGTCCCTATAGTTAACCATATACAATTTTTTTCCAAGCTTCAAAGAAGTTGGGAGCTAAATCACCCATTTAATAAAAGTGCATATATACAGGAGTTCGATTGTCTGATATTTTGATTAGAGATCGAATTTTCAACTAACTATTAGATATGCTTCAAAATTTAATTATTATTTTTAATTTTATATTTTTAATTTATCGACAAATCCGTAGTGAGATAAATTTAAAAAAATAATTTAAAAATAAAAATGAATGTATGTGGTAAGGAGTAGAGAGGGTTTGGACCTATAGAAAAAAATATGTATATATTTTTCCGATCCTACAGGTGATTTTTTGTGATATATTTTGTTATTATTATACTATTTTTACCCGATAGTGATTTTTTTTTTTTTTTTTTTTTTTTTTTTACCAATAACATTTTTTCTGCAATTTTTTTTTCAAGTAAATGCATGTGCCTTTATTTATTTTTTTTCGTTTGTGTATAATTTTTTTTACTCTATGATCTTTATTTTTATTTTTATTTGTGCACTTGCACACTAACACCAACTAGGGATGGCAATTTAACTCGCTGTTCGCGAGCTAACTCGTATTCGGCTAGAAATAAGCTCAAGATCGAATCGCTCGTTTAGTAAATGAGCGAAACTCGAGCCGAATTTTTCAGCTCGTTTAATAAACGAGCCAAACACGAACTGGGTCAGCTCGTTCGTGTTCGACTCGATAACAGCTCGAATATATATATATATATATATATATATATATATATATATATATATATATATATATATATATATATATATATATATATATATATATTACTATTTAGATTCTAGACCATTAATTTTTATAAATTTTAATTATTAAATTAAAATTTTAATTTTTTAATTTTTTTTTTAATTTTACACCTAATAATAGAAATGAAAATCAAATTTGTTGTTCGCGAGTCAAATAAACGAGCCGAACACGAGCCGAATTTTTCAGCTCGATATTTAAACGAACCAGTTCGTGTTCGACTCGTTTATAAAACGAGCCGACCCCAGCTTGCTCGTGTTCGGCTCGTTGACACCCTAACACCAACTATACTATACATTAGTAATGAATATTTAGAATATGTCAAAACATAAACTTAATATGCTTGACATTATAATTCCAAACTAAGCATATGCAGTAGGTGAAATTGGAGAGATGGTTCAATCTTATCCATTTTCAAAACTTTGGACCACCTTTCTCCTGCAATGTTTATGTCATATTTTGGTCGTACCCACGCGTGCTAAATCCCGAATAACGAAATTTTAAAAAGTTGGAAGGTTAGAGAGAAGGTGGCAGGTGTGGTGTGAATCACTCAAAGTTGTTTTTTTGGACCTTATTTATGAACTTAAATTACATTGTTTAATTTTCTACACCAACTTAATATTTAAGTCCAATTATTATTATTATTAATAAATAATTAAATTTAGCTATTATTAATAGTAATATACAGTTTATTTTTCATGGATATATATAACAATCTAGCCTAATTGCAAAAATAACTTATTTTTCATCTAATATAGCACTATATATTTCTATTTAGATCTAGACTATATTGACGGTTTAGAACTACAATACTTAAGTTCAGTTATTATTAGTAGTGAATAATTAAGTTTAATTATTATTAATGGTAATTTGTATTAGACTTTGATTAAATTTATAGTAAAATTTTAATTAAATTAGAATAAATATTTAAATTCGTTAGAGACAAATTGATTTGAATTGAGATATTTATTAGAATAAAATTTCTATTTATAATAGAAATGGATGGTATGTTCTAATGAATGCATTATATACGTATCATAATGGTGAGTTGCTCAAGAGCTGAAACTTTAGAAAGTGTCTACGATCAAAGTGAGAGAAGCCTCTTTTTTTTTTTCTTTTTTTTTTTTTTTTTTTTTTTTTTTTTTTTTTTGGGTGGTGTTAGAGAGAGAGAGAGAGAAAAAAAAAAAGCTTGGTTTTAAATTTTGTGCATTTTTAGGTCCATTTGGTTCGAGATATAAGTTAAAATTATTTATTTCAGAAATTGGTATAAATTTAGGAATAGAGTAGGATAAATTTAATTTTATGTTTGAATAAAAATTAAATTGTTTTTAGAAATAAAATAAAATAACGTTTGGATAGTTAAATTACAATAGTAAAAATAATTATAATTTTAAAATAATAATTTTTTATCTAATTAATTAATATAAAATATTAATTAAATAATAATTAATATTTGTATAAATTAAAGTTTAAATTTTTTAATTTATTAAGAATTAAAGCCCAAAATTTAAAAATTTGTATAAATTTTAAAATTGTAAAATTAATAAATTTTAAAATTTTATAAATTTATTAAAAATTAAAGTTAAAAATTTAAAAAGTTATAAAAATTAAAGTTAAAAATTTAGAAAATTCTGTAAATTTATAAATTTTTTTAAATTTAAAACTTTAAATTTTAATTGCCTCGAAAAATATGCAAAAGAGAATGTAAAAATTTTAATTTTTAAATTTATATAAATTAAAAAAATATATAAAAAATTTAAAAATTTGTATATAAAAAATAGCGATACTAATAATAAGTGTCGATATTTTTGTTAGCGGTATTTTTTTTCAAATTTTAAAAATATATAAAAATATCACTATAATATAATTTTATTGTAGTGTATATATATATATATATATATATATATATATATATATATATATATATATATATATATATATATATATATATATATATATAGAGCGTAGGGCTACTATACTCTTATGAGTATAAATCTCTCTATACTCATAATTTTTTTATCTTTGGATGAAGAAATGTGCGGTTAGGATGATAGTGGTCCCCATAGGATTTACTAGGTTGTTGGGAAAATAATAAAAATCTTAGGAACTACTATAATCCTAACCGCACATTGCTTCATCCAAAAAATAAAAACTTATGAGTACGAAAAAATTTTACTCATAAGAGTATAGTAGTCGGACTCTCTCTCTCTCTATATAGAGAGTCCGGCTACTATACTATTAACAGTACTAAGTTATTGGTGCTATCAAGTTTTCTATCCTTAGATCAACTCCTTTGATCATTTTTATTCGTTAGATTTTAGTATTTTTCCAACCACCTATTAAACTCAAAGGGCCCACTATTATCTCAACCACATATCTTTTAATTCAATGGTTAAAAACTTAATAGCACCAATAACTTACTACTATATATTAATAATATTCCAGCCTACCCCCCTCTCTCTCTCTCTCTCTCTCTCTCTCTCTCTCTCTCTATATATATATATATATATATATATATGGTTGAGCGCTGCTTAGGTCCTCCTATGCTAAAATGTAGGTCAGCATACATTAATGCATGACTTAATCATCTTGCAAATTAGGCAGATTATTTTACCGTACTTGCTTCTTTTTCTTCTTTGATGTGTACTTAATTTGCATTCATACTGTTGTGGTTGGTATACCAACTTTGTTTGGAAAATTTAAGTAAGCATTTGCTGATCATTTCACACATATAGGATGCATCTTAAATTTAATGTAAAAAAATAAAATCTCCATGATGGTTTGTAGACCAAGTCATTGAATTCCAAGTATATCCAAATCATCCAGATAATTGTGTTGAAAAAATTAAATCAGAATTCTTTCGGAACTTATTACCCACGGTCGATAAATTAATCAAAAGAGGGTGGTCGGGAGATCCACAATATGTGTTGTGCGATAATAATGTCGAGACTGGTGATCGCCTACTTATGAGATGTGTTTTTAACAAATTTTTAATACTCAACACCCTGAATAGAGAACATACCCAAAGATCTGTGGTACAGATTAGAAGTGTTTGGGAGCACTTGATGGAAAACGACAATCAAGAGGCTGCGATGAAGAATCTCGCTAGGGTTGCTGTATGCTGGTGGATAATATGGCGGGAAAGAAACAATGTCATTTTTCGGAACCATTTGTCAGATCCATCATTAGTCGTTAAACGAATAAGGAAGCTATAGAGGGAATGGAATAAATTGTGGAGTACTAAATGAGTTAGGATAATGATAGATCTTTTTATGGGTGTGTGTTCTTTTTTTTTGTATTTTATTTTTTTTTTTCGAGGTCTCGTTGCCTCACCTCTTATAGCTAAATTTATTTACCGAATGAATAAAGCGGGTAGCGAAACTATCTTTCTCTCAAAAAAAAAAAAAAAAAAAAGTAAATAAATAAATAAATAAATAAATCAGAATTATTTAATTTATGGAAGAAATTTCACATCTTTTGACCCTTGATGTGGTCAATCAGGTCAAGAGGTAAGTTTTCTTTTCGCTTGGGGTAAAAGTCAAATATTTTTATTTACTTAAAAAAAAGGGCAATTAGGTGAAATGTTCAAAATAGTATAATGTATTTGACCTTCAAATTAGTTTTTCTAAATAAGATAAATTGTCTTGTAAATTAGAAAATCTTGGTGTTTTTAGAATAGTGTATTTAACTTGTCGTGACATCCAATAATTCAATATCAACTGAGAATAAATTATGATTAAATTTATAAAAAATAATAAATACGAGTAATAATAATTGACTTTAAATATTTTAGACTGTAATTTAGATTTATTGCTAGTGGACCAGATCATTACACTTGTAAATATTTTTTTTTTCTTTTTGAATATGATTTGAGGTTGAACAAATCATCTGATTGTAGACATTCAATTGCATGCCTTTATTCCTCCTTTAACTATTTGTTACATACTCCTTAAATAAACCAAATAGATATGTTGAGTAAAATATTTATGCATCTAAATAAATGATAGAAGCTTTATTTGGTTGTTGGAACAAATTGGCCGAAAATAGCTTTTGGATTTTAAAGATCTTTTTTGGGTAATTGCAAGCTACCTGTTTAGCTCCTTAGAAGGTCTTGGCAATCATAAATTGCATTGAATAATATATTTTTTCTATAAATGATTTATCTTATTAGAAAAAATTAATTTAAAAGCCCAACATTATATATATATATATATATATATATATATATATATATATATATATATATATATATATATATATATATTAAATTACAGAAAATCCTCTTATAATATACCGCTTTTTTACTTTTTTCTCCTATCTTTCAAAAACCTACATTTTGCCCTCTCGTAATTACGAAATTGTGTATTTACCCCCTCGTCGTCAGCATTCCGTGAGTGCACCGTCAATTTTTTAGGTGATATACCAAAAATGCCCTTCAAATTCAATCCTATCCCCTCTCTTGCCACCGACAGCGTGGCCTCGATCCCGGCTTCTCCGGCGCCGGTGAAGCACCGGTACATTTCTGGCGGCATCCTCCCGGCCTTGTCCCACTCCATCGTGGCCAGATTCAGCCGCAGGATCAGAACAGTTGAGCAGGGCGCGTCGAAGGCGAAGGACGCCCGCAGCCCGTAGCATCCATTGGCTCCGCCATGGGGTGCTGACGTCGCAGAGGGCGAAGATGGAGTCGGCGGCGAGGATCGGACTCACCTACGTCGCAGAGGGCGTAGGTGAGCGCGGCGAGCTCGGTGAGCACGATCGCCGCGCCTCTGGGGGCCAGCGAGGACGGTGCCGTGGCGCGACCATGCGGATCCGAGTGGCGGGAGCACACGGTACGACCGCGCCAGTGCGCGACATTGCCTTCGGGTGCGGCCACGACAACGAGGGCCTCTTCGTCGGTGCCGCGGGGCTACTGGCCTAGGTTGCGGCGCGTGTGGGTGCTGCAGGCGTGCGGGAGTAAGTGGGAGAGCGTTGGGGAAAGGAGAGAAGGGCATTTACGTCTTTTCGTCTGTTCTGTTAACCCCGTTGCCCCCTAAAAATAATTTCGTAATTACGAGAGGATAAAATATAGGCTTTTGAAAGACAGGAGGGTAAAGTAAAAAAGCGATATATTATAAAAGAATTTGCTGTAATTTAGCCATATATATATATATATAATATATATTATATATATATATATATATATATATATATATATATATAATTGTTGGTATCTAATCATACTCTTTATTTACTAGATTTTCTAAATTTTTTGAATATATAAAATATATATGTAGAACAAAATATTGATAAGTACAATTAAGATCGTGTTTAGATATTAAAATAAATTATCTAATAATAATTTATACGGTTAAAATCTAATAGTATTTCGTAGATTGATTCGGAGTGCGACCCACGTTTAAATTGGAATGTAATGTTTGGCCTTAAAGTTATTCTTTTTCAAAATGAAAAATATTATCTTATAAGTATAATATACCACCATACTAATTATTCTATTGTAACAAGTCATGATTACCAAAATATTTTAAGGAACAAGAATCAAAGCCCTTAATTTTAATTTCACAAAAATAAATTTATATTATATAAATTATTTTTGAATAAATTATTTGGACATTTAAAAAAAAAAAAAAAAAAAAAAAAAAAAAAAAAAAAAAAAAAAAATTGGGGTTTGAATGTCAAAGCAAGGGCTAAAACTCAAAAGCAGCAATAATTTATGCTTTTACAAGTATTCTCAATTGCTCAATTATATATATATATATATATATATATATATATATATATATAAAGAGAGAGAGAGAGAGAGAGTTATTTCGACTACTATACTATTAATAGTACGAAGTTATTGGTACTATCAAATTTTTTATTCTTAGATCAACTCATTTGATCATTTTCACCCATTAGATTTTACTATTTTTCCAACCACCTATTAAACCCAAGGGGCCCATTATCATCTCAACTACACATTTTTTAATTCAAAAATTAAAAACTTAATAACACCAATGACTTGATACTATTAATAGTATTCTAAACTAGCTATATATATATATATATATATATATATATATATATATATATATTGAGTTATTATACTTTTAAAGTACCAAATCATTTGTGCTCGTAAATTTTTAGTTTTTGGACGAAAGGATGTACGATTGGAATGAAAGTGGATTCCTTAGGTTTAGTAGGTGGTGGGTGGAATAGCATAATCTAAGAGTTGAAATTAGTCAAAAGAATAAATTTAACGGTGGACTAATTATTTAGTACTTTTATAATTATAGTGGAAGGACTCTTTCTCTTTCTCTCTCTCTCTCTCTATATATATATATATAGAATTAGGCTAGAATACTATCGATAGCACCAAGTCATTGGTGCTATCAAGTTTTTAGCCTTTGGATTAAAAAATGTGTGGTTAAGATAATAGTGGTCCCCTAGGGACTGTTTGGTTCGGGTACAAAGGGGGATATCCCCCCTTTGTACCCAAACACTTTAGAATAGGGGGGGAATTCGAATTTCCCCCCCTTTTGCCCACTGTACCGGTACTACTTTGGATTCCAACCCTCCGCCCCCCCGAATTAAGATATTTTCTCTCTCATCCATTATTGCCCCTGCCCCTGTCAGTCCCCTCTCCTTCGTCCTCTTCTCCCAGCTCCTCCCCCATCCGACCCCATCTCCTCCCCCATCCGACCCGATCTCTTCCCTCATCCGATGCCCTAGACATTCTCCTTCGTCCTCGCCGCAACCCTTGCGCCCTCTCGGATCTCCTCCGCCATCCGACGCCCTCTCGGAACTCCTCCGCCATCCGACGCCCTTGACCTTCTCCTTCGTCCTCGCCGCGACCCTTGCGCCCTCTCGGATCTCCTCGCCATCCGACGCCCTCTCGGATCTCCTCCGCCATCGACGCCCGTGACCTTCTCCTTCGTCCTCGCCGCGACCCTTGCGCCCTCTCGGATCTCCTCCGCCATCCGACGCCCTCTCGGATCTCCTCCGCCATCCGACGCCCTCTCGGATCTCCTCCGCCATCCGACGCCCTTGACCTTCTCCTTCGGCCAAGGATATTTTTTAATTAATACATTTTACAATAATTAATTTTTAAAATAAAAATAAATAATAAATACTTATTATTATCGTCGCCGCCGTCTCCTATCGGCCTTCCCTGTATCTCTTCATCGCCGCCGTTGTAAAAAACCTCTCTCCCGTAGCGCATCATTCTTCCCAACGCATAATAAAAAATTAATATTAATTTTAGAACAACAAATAATTCACACTAATTTTTACAATAATTAACACTAATTCATAATTTTTAAATAGTTTATATTTTTCCAGAAAAATTACTGTATTTTTTAGATATTATTAATCTATTTTTAAATATAAATATTGAGCACTAATTTTATATATTATTTAATTTATTAATTACTAGATTAGTACAATATTTATATATCTTACCAAAAAAATTTATTATAATTTTTGTATAATATTCATCAATAACTTTCATATAATTAATTAATACTAATTTTATATATTATCTAATTAATTACATTATAAATATTACATTAAATATATTTACAAAATTATAATACAATATTTATTTATCAATTTTTACCCTCATATAAAATGAAAAGGGCATTATCGTTTTTTTACACAAAAGTCAACTATTTATCCCTCTTATTCTCCATTCCCAACCAAACACTATTTTTCTTATACCTGGTATTAACCTATACCCCAACCAAACACTTTTTTTATTTATCCTATCTTATACTCAACTTTATACTTATATCTGGTACTACTAATTCTTACTAATCCCCGAACCAAACGCTACCCTAGGGTTTACTAGGTGGTTGGTTGAATAGTAAAAATTTTAGGGGACCACTATAATCCCAACCGCATATCTTTTCATCCAACGGCAGAAAACTGGATAGCATCAATTGCTTGGTGCTATCGATAGTATTCTAGCCGGACTCTCTCTCTCTCTCTCTATATATATATATATATATATATATATATATATATATATATATATATATATATATATATATATATATAATTTTGATTTTTTTTAAATAATTTGTTTATTGTTTTAAATTTTTCAAAAAAGTAATTTATTCAATTTCATCTTATTAGGATTTTCTCAATCATCGATCATGTATAGATTTTAAGATTTTTAATTTATTTTTTTAAAAAAAATTAGATTTGAATTTTGTAGTTTGAGATTTGGTGGCTATTCTTTGGTGTCAAAAAAAAAAAAAATACAAATTTCTACTATTTAAATTTTGTGCCAACCCAAATGTAACAAATATAATATTTTGTATATTTTAATTAGTAGATATTTAATTTTTTACTTTTTAAAAATTTTATATCCAGTAATAAAACTGATAATCTAGCTTGATGTTTAGAGCTGGATTTTAATTTCAGCATGATATTTTTAGGCTCGTCGTCGCTGCTCTAATTCGAACAAAATATAAGTTAATATTTAATAATATTTAAAAATATTTTAATATAGTTTAGTATTATATTTGAAAGTGTCAAGTAAAATGTTCGTTAATAAAAAATTATCACATATATATTGATTTTTATACCAGACATAGACGGGCGCGCCATCATTACGGACCACTCGGCTTTGGCCAACCTTTTGCTCAACTTCTTCTTGAACCAATTGGGGACCGCCACCATCAGCGCCAAAACGGTAAATCTTCAGTTGCTTTTTGCTAACGAGGGGTTGGATCTTTCAGGCCTGCAGGAGCCCTTTACGAGACAAGAAATCAGACGCGCTGTCTTCTCGTCTCCCCCGGATAAAGCGCCGGGGCCAGATGGGCTCCCGCTACTCTTCTACCAGCGTTTCTGGGGGATTATCAAGGAGGATATTTTCGAGGTTTTCCACAATCTGTTCCAGGGAGGTCTCGAATTACGGGAGCTTAACCGCGGGTGGATTTGCCTCATCCCGAAGAAGGCCGCGGCAACCGAAGTAAGGGACTTCCGGCCCATCTGCCTACTTAATGGGCTGGCTAAAATCATCTCGAAGGTTCTGGCGGCCCGTTTACAGTGCTTTATGCACGAGATGATCAATCCCTGCCAGACGGCGTTTATTAAAGGCCGCACGCTCCTTGACAACTTTTTGACTGCACACATCGTTACGCATCACCTGCACTCGTCTAAGCGGCAAGCGGCGCTGTTTAAGATCGACTTCGAGCGGGCCTACGATCACATCAACTGGGATTTCTTGATCGAGGTCCTTCGGACGCGGGGATGTGGAAGCTTGTGGATCACTTGGATAGAAACCATGCTGCACTCCTCCTCAAACGCGGTGCTTCTCAACGGAGTTCCGGGAGAGTTTTTTCAGTGTAAACGGGGGATTCGTCAAGGGGATCCGCTATCTCCCCTGCTCTTCATTCTGTGCATCGATGTTTTGTTCAGGTTGCTGCAACGGGCCGTTTCACTCTCTCTAATCCCACCTTTAGGGATCGGAGAGGGCAACATCCATACCCTGCAGTTTGCGGATGATTGCCTGCTTTTTTTCGACGGCAGCATGGAATCGGCGGCGATCATCAAAGAGATCCTCGATGCTTTCGCGGCGGCGTCGGGACTAAGGATCAATTTCGCCAAGTGCCGGATCATCCCGATCAATCTGGATAACCCGCAGGCCACCAGTCTGGCGAGGTTTTTCGGGTGCGCCACCGACGGGTTCCCGTTCACCTACCTCGGCCTTCCTCTCTCTCCGAAGGCGCTGCGAAAACAGGACTATCTGCCGCTCATCGAAAAGATCGACAGGCGCCTGGCGGGATGGAAGGGTCTGCTGCTGTCGAGAGCTGGCCGCCTGGTCTTGCTCAATTCAGTCCTTTCTAGTATCCCAACCTTCTATTGTTCGGCTTTCAGGATACCCGACTGGGTATTCAAAGCTGTGGACAAGATTCGACGGGGCTTTTTCTGGCAAGGCAAGGTCAACGTCAGCGGATTCCAATGCCTGGTTAGTTGGGGCCAAGTGTGCAGACCAAAGGGGGTAGGCGGTTTGGGCATTCGCAACTACAAAGCGACAAATGAGGCGCTGCTAATGAAGAATCTTTGGAAGTTTTACAACGCCAAATCGCTGCCTTGGGTGCGGATTCTGAGGGATAAGCACTATAAACGTAGGCTGCCTTGTGCGGGGGGGGCTGTCCCCGCGAGGTGCGCGCCGTGCTGGAGGGGCGTGCTTAGTACTGCGGCTGTTTTTCACACCTCAGTACGCTTCAAAGTTGGCAATGGACGGGATACTCCGTTTTGGCATGCGAGATGGGAGGGGGAAGGTCTGTTGCGCAATCGTTTCTCAGCTTTGTTTGCGTCGTCGGCCCTCAAAAATATTTCGGTGTATAGATGGAGGCACATACTTGCCACGGGTCACAACTTTGATTTCGTCAACCTAGCGGCCAACGACGCGGAGGGTCAGAGCGCCCTGGTGCAGTTAAATGCAGCGATCAACAACGTCGCCTTCAATGATAATGAGGATTCGTTGGAATGGAGATGGAGTAACAATGGCAGATTTTCAGTCAGGAGCGCGTATAATTTTCTGGTTTTCGATGGTATCGACGATACCAGAATTCGGCATTTATGGCGCATCAAGATACCGCTCCGATCTAAAGTCTTCCTCTGGTTGGCTGCTCGGAATAGGATCCCCACGACGGACCGGCTGATCAGGAGGGGCTGGCAGGGACCGTCTATTTGCTTCATGTGTGGCAGAGAGGAGGAAAGTCTGGAGCACCTGCTGTTCAGTTGTGTTTACGCGCGGGCGGTCTGGAGAAGGGCCCTCCGGGGCAATCTACAACTTTGCAGGGTCCTTCTAATGAGGCCTGGGGATATGGCGACGAGATGGGGAAGGGCGAGTTTGCACCGTCGGGTGAGCGTAGGGGCCCCTTTCGAGGTGCGCATTGCTGCAGTATGCTGGGAATTATGGCTGGAACGTAATCGCAGGATCTTCGATAATAGGTTAATCACCGTCGGGGAGTGCTGTAGGAGGATTAATAGTACAGTTGCTTTGTGGATGTATGCACTGGGCGGGTAGTGGAGCAGGGTTGGAGCCGGGCTGGGGATGAAGACTGGTGCCAGGGGCGGGGCCATTGAGGTAGGGGCAAGCACGCTCAAGAGCCTTTGGGGATTCAGGTGCTTTGGGTGCTGTTTGGGGTCCAAGAATGGGAAGGGCGGTGCTGCGGTGGGTGGGATTAAACCTGTGGTGCAGCCGGGTGCGAGGATGGCTGTTTTGCGTCTTTGGTCAAGCACATAGGGAGGTGCAGCACCCTGTCAAACCGGGGGAGTATCTCTTACTTTTTTCATCTGAAGCGGTAGGCCCCCTTTTCCTCTTGTGTGGTGTATCGGCTAGTTGTTTGCTCTGGATATTTTCTGTGTGTGCTTCACAATTGATGGTGAGGTCTGTCCCTGGTGGTGGTACACTCTGTTGTTTTTTCTGTCCGTTTTGTTGGTTTTTTCCCTCTTCTTGCCACTACCGGGATGGTATTGTCAACCGGGGCGGTGGAGGGCTGGACTGGGTGCTGTATTAGTGCTAGTGTCCATGTTGGGGGCTTTGCGATTGGGTGCTGCGGGCCTCTCTTAAGCTGGGAGTTGCAGGATTGGAAGGTTGGGGAGCTCTTGCGTTTGCCAGGTCCGAGAGATCGTTTTCTGGGCTCAGCGTTGCGGCAGGGGGTTTGCAGGGTGCTGCTGACTAACATTTACTGTTTTGTGGAGCTTTTAGACTTTCGTAAGAACAGGGTTCGACTGCATACTGGTCTGCGCATCGACAAAGGTGAATTAGCCGTATGCAAAGCTGGAGTAGTGGGGTTTTTGGTGCAAGACTGGGGCTGCACGTGGCAGGATTTTGGTTCTTTAGCGCTGCTGCTTCCGGGAGGGGCTCGTATTCTTGCTGCTCTTGCAATTTTGGGTTGGGTGCTGGTTTCTGGGGGGGTTCTTTTTGCTGTGGGCTCCTTGATTGGCACATCGTGCTGGGCTACACACTTGGGTAGTGAGGGGTCTTGTGTCGTGAATTTAAGAGCCAAGGTTTATCGTCAACTGCTGTGGGGGCTAGGCGGTGACCTCGAGTTTGTTCTAAGGGGTTTGGGGCAAGTCTGCTTCGCCTGAATCCTGAGGGTGGGGGGGGGGCACTTTTCTGTGGTGTTTACTCCTTTGTTTCCAGGCCGTGTTGGGTCGTTTCGTCTCTGTTCTGTACGTCTCAAATAGGGTATATCCCTGTTTAATCAAAAAAATACCAGACATAGACAAAATATATTCTAATACTTTAAATTTTGTTAAAAATTCTAATATTTTAAAACGGATCAAGATATTAAAAATAATAGTAATATTTATTATTTAATAAATTGACTTGATATAATAAGGAATTTATATAATGATATTTTTTAAAACATCAATAATTATTATATTATAAAAATATTTAGAAATATTTGTTTAAGTTTTTTTTAAAAAAAATGTAGTCTAAATATATAGCATCTTATATTGAGATTTTTTTTATGTAAAGCAAATGCAATCACCGAATAATTTATATATAGAGAGAGATCCAAAGTAGGGATGTTAATGGATATGGATATTCGGAATTTTATCCGAACAAAATATATTTATTCGATGATAAACAGATATGGATTCGGATATATATGGATATAAAAAATAAAAATTCGACGGATTTGAATTTAGATATGAATTTTGATTGTATCCGATCCGAATCAGAATCCGATCCGAACCCGAATTGATTTTACGTTATATAATATATATATGTATATAAATATTTAGTATTATATTTAAAATTATATTTTAAAATTTTAAATTTAATATAATATATTTTGAAATATTGTAAAGAAAAAAAAAATAATTATTTCGAATTTAGATTTTCGAGTTCGGATTAAGATTCGAGTTCGGATTTGAATTTAAATATAAATTTTTAAAATTCATTAAATTTGAATCAATTTGAATTCAAATTTAATAATTAAATTCAAATTTAAATTTGATTTTTAAAGATCCGCTTGGAATCTGACCAACCGACATCCCTAATCGAAAGGGCGTTTTCGCATGTAAAAGAGGAGGGGGGGGGGGACGTGGCGAATAATACGCGATCACACACTGTTGCTGACTGTTGACTGCATGTACGTGCGACAATTTGAATAGCCGTCCAGCAACTCGGGGCCACACGCACACACCAATGTAGTGCTTGGTCTCGATCGAATACCCGTCGCTTTCGCCACGCCACCCGCGGGGTTAGATTTGGGTTTGACTTTTGTGAGTTTGAAACTAACACATACGTGCATGCCGCATTCATCGATTACACGTGTACGCACCCGATTAATCTTATTATTATCAGTTAATCATTATTATTATAAAAAATAAATTTCAAATTATCTTACTGTGGCATGACAACATGACTAGCGTATTTTTATTTTCTCCTCCTCCTCGTTGTTGTTGGCTTAAAGGACCGACATTTTATTTTTTGTTCAAATATCAGATTAAAGGTATTATACATATTTATATATTTTAAATAAATTAATTATATATATTTACTTATTTGAGTTTTTAGACTAAATAATTAGCTCCAATGATTCGACACTTTCGTATTTTATAAAACTGTATTATGCTTTTGTCTTGTCCTGTATCTTTAAAATAGGGTATATCCCTGTTTAATCAAAAAAAAAACTGTATTATGCTTTTCTTGTTGGCTATTTATTTATGAATTAAAAATAAATTTAATTTTCTGTCTCATGACAATAGGTCTACAAAACTAATAAGTCAAATTAGATGAGCCCAATAAATTGATCAGTGAGGCTGCGGTATACAATAAATCTAACTACAAGAGGTTCAATAATAGACCTAACGTCCAAATAGATTGAGTCCGATCGAGACTCGTGGATGTTATGTTTGTACGTATGTTTTAAGTGAATTGATTGCGTATTTCTAATAACTCAAATTTTTAGAATTAATAATTAGCGCCACCGATCCGACACTTCATAATTTAATTTATTTTTATTTTGAGTTCAAAAAGTTATAGTTAGTTTTCTTGTAATACTATGCAAGGTGAAGCAAACAAAAAAAAGCTAAACTCCCCAAGCTAAGATGTATAAAATTATATAAAATAATTATTATATTTTACTAGAACGTTGTGTATATATTTTATAAGTTGAAGTTTACCTTTTGTTACGCGATGATGAGATGATGTATGGTTTAATTAAGAATAATGATATTATAATTTTTCGTACAAGTGATATCAAATGGTGTAATTTTATAAGATGATTTAGATGGTGATCACTTGATAGTAATTAATTTGAATTAATTGTTAATTAGCTCTCTAAATAGGGTTAGTATAAATGTGTTATATGTTTTTCTTATCTTATCACTCTCTTTTTTATAGTACAAACACAATCATTTTAAATAATTGTAAGAAATTATATATTGTGTTTTTTCTAATTTTCACACTATATAAAAATTTTTAATGGAATGTTATTAATTCTATGTTGCATAATATTTTCTCCTATTTAATTGATTTTGTTTATCTCTTGCTTTTCAACTGGTCATGAGAAGCTAGGTCCAAAATTTTTTGATGAATGCTAAAATTGGGTGCAAAAATTTATAAAAACGAGTTGGTAGGTAATCATTATAATATTTAATAAAATATATTCGCGTAAATTGAATAAGTCATTCCATAAATAGTCAATTTTAATAGCTTTAATTGAAAAAAAAAAAAAAAAAAAAAAAAAAAAGAAAGAAGTTCTTCACGTAAGTTTAAACATATTATATAAGTCATTATTTGAATAGCTGTTCCGATTAATATAGGAGCAGCGTATGTGTCCACTCATTTTAATAAAATTTTGTGGTAATCGATTATTCTAATTTTTTTAAATTTATTTAAAATAGTGGTAAAATACGATTGGAGTACGTGCGTACCTACAGTCCAAGGGGAATCTTATAACTAAGTTTAAGGCCATACTTTTAATTAATAGTTAATTAGTATGTATTCAACATGCAATTAATCCCTTCTTTTCCAATCATTAATTATTCTATATTTCACTACGTTTCGTATGTAAACATCTTATAATCTTCTCTTTTAAAACACTCTAGTTGATGTGCTCCGCTTATGTTATTAAAAATAAAATCATGAACTTATAAATTGATTCTAATAATAATCATCAACCACCATTCTATTTATGAATTCGACGAGTTGATCAAATAGAGTCACAGAATAGGTGAATATATATGATTTATAAGGGGGGATCGAGAAGAGATTAGGTTGTTACTATATAATGGGAACCCACTCATCACTTCCAATCAAAAGGGTGCCACACCATTGCCCTATGTACACAATTAATATTGATCTTCTTCTCGGGAATCATGCTTTGATGTGCACCAACTTAGCCTTTATAAATTTCGTTCATGGGGTGCAATTATTAAAATTTTTATTAATTGTTGCTTGTGTGTGTGTGTGTGTGTGTGTGTGGGGTGAGATGTAAGTGGTTTAATTATTTTAAAGTTAGTGGTTCAATGTGTCAGGCCAAAAGCAAAGCTAGCCAAACGGGCGTAGGTCAATTATTCTGTTTGTGGCTCCTCAATTATCTATCATATTATAAACTGTAGGAACGTAGCAGTTGAAGTAATTAAGCATGCATGCCCCATCAGGCTTAGTATATTTTAATTGTGATTATTTTATGTTTAACCCACTATAATACTAATTAAGCCGTTGTAATTACGAGAATTTTAATTGCATAATTGGAGTATTAGACATTACGATATATGTAATGTAATGTTACATATAAAAAATAGCATACTACGTACTATTTTATTTATTTTTTTTAATAAAAAATAAATTTAGTTGAAAATGTGAAGTCAGAAATATTCGGTGATATAAAATATATTTTTATCATACCTTTTTTTATTATATATAAATATATATATAATTAATGCAACCTTTCCGACATTTTTGATAACCTCTTTTGTGTCATGTTTTGGGATTTATAATACTTATATATATGGACCTAATTAGCTGTTGGCCCAAAAATGGCCTAAGCCATCCAATCAGCCCAAGAGTCAAGGAGCCCAAAAACACTATACAAAATTACTTGTTATTATCAATTTTCTTTTCTTTTTTTTTTTTAAAAAAAAAACATTCTATAGCCAAACAAAGTATATATATAATTGAGTTAGGATGACAGTGTGCCGATTCAATGAAAAAATGTAGGTTTTTAGTCCTTGAAACAGTATAACAGAATTAGATTATAGAAACATATTTTTATAATATTTTTGTGCAAATGTTCTATCTATATTCTATTTATATTCAAAATTAAATTATAGAGGCATATTTTTATAACACATTATAATAATATATTGTTATACACCCTAGCGACAGCACATATAGCGACACTAATAATAAGTGTCGGTATTTTTGCCATCTGTATTTTTTTCAGATTTTATAAATACTTAAAAGTGTCGCTATTGTATAATTTTGTTATAGTGAAATTAGTCAAAAAAATAAATCTAACGGTAGAAAACTTATAAACACCAATTACTTTATTCTTTTATAAGCATAGTAGCCAAACTTACTTTTATATATAGAGCAATGCTATCTCTACACCTATTTTTGGGTGTAGATCCTACACTCCACCCATCCAAGGGTGGGGGCTTCTCCACCCATCACTTCAAAGTCATAGGTAAAATTCACCCCACCCTAGGATGGATGGGGTGTACTTAGTATTTTTCTTATATATATATAGAGAGAGAGAGAAAAAAAAAATAGCATGCTATATATTCCATTCATTCTTATAAATGTGAACTAAATTAAACTCAACTATACATGTTAGCCAACAATTCCAAAACAGCGATATGAGTAAAGGACGTATCCATCACACAAAAAGTGTATAGATGCAAAGTGTTTACGACCGACTGTGACTCGATCCTACCTAACCTACCGATTGTGACTCGATCCTACCTAACCTTCACAACAGAGCCAAAAGTCGGACTTATTTGATCCAAAAACTCGAGTACCATTCATAAGTCCTTAAGTAACTGCGCTAGGTACAGTTGGCACAAAACAATGAATTTTGATTTCAATAAATCGTGTCACTATAAAAAGAAAAAATTAATTTTTAAGAATATTTTTTATATTTAATAATATTTAAAATTGATTTAATATAGTTTAACGTCATATTTAAAAACGTCAGTAAAATATTTTCTGACGTTGTAAAATGTCTGAATTTTAAAATATTCTGACTTTTTAAAATATCAAAAATTAAAAATAATAATAAAATTTATTATTTAATAAATTAATTTAATATAAGTATGATAATATTTTTTAAAGCATTAATATTTATTATATATATTATAGAAACGTTTGGAAATACTTCTCTCTAAGTATTATCTAAAAAAATATTCTTATATTAAATTTTTCTCAGTGTGTTATTATTATTATTATTATTATTATTATTTTCATATTTGGTCGTCAGAATATCTAGCTAACAGCCTACGGGGACTGCTTCAACAGAGGATTCTTTACCAGAAAATAATAAAAAAAAAATGTGATAATTAAGGACCAAATCAGTTAATTGGTAATAACTAAAGTAACCGTATTAGTAATACAGCAGTAGGAAGAATTATAAGCCTCTCACTCTCAGAATAGTTAATTTCTCAGCCTAGCAGATGTATAATTCCAATCTATATATATTTTTTATTGTCAATTAATGTGTTCTGTTTATTTATATTTATGTTGTTGTTAATTTCATAATCTTGAGCGCACCCCAAATCCCAAGCTCAGCTCTGGTACTCCTCCACCGAAAACAGTAGCAGCTGCAGTAGAGCTCTTCTTATTCTGATCAGCATCAGCATCAGCATCAGCAGAGATCTTCTTTTTGAGCCACTCCATCTCCGCAACGAGCCTCTCCATGGCTTCCACCGGCAAGCAAATGGGCACGGTGATCCCTTCCTCGCCCTCGGCGTTCGTCGTCGGCATGTGAAACGTGGCCAGTGTAGTGGTGGCCGGCGCGCCGTAAACCGCCGTCCCCCACCCGAGGTCGATGTCGTGCAGCCGCGACTTGGTCAGGTCGGTCACCAGATACGTCCGCGCGGTCGTGAATCGCGGCCTGCCCTTCGCCACCAACACGTCCGCCGCAGACTGCAGGTAGTCGTCGACCATCACCCTCTCCTTCGCTTTTCGAACCAGTTCCAGCGCGTACCCGTACGGCTTCTCGTAAAGCTCTCCAGCCGTGGTCACTGCAGTGCCTGTTCCATGTGAATATTAATTGAAGTTAATATTAATTGTTCTGTAATTAATGTTTTAAGTTTTTGAATATAAACGATTGTTTCGAATTATTTAATCATACCAAAAGTTAGTGCGTTTCCGTAGAACCCCTCGGGGAGCGGGGGACGTAGCTTCCCACGCGCGTTCACGACGCACTGGAATCGGACCTCGTCGGAGGAGTCGTAACCCAGCGCCGCCGTGCGGCACCGCCACACGAACGCAGCAACCAGGTCGAAGCGCGAGCATCCGTTGCGTAGGTGCGGCGGGGCCGCCTTTCGCAAGGCCGAGATAGCTGCGGTGCCGAAGAAGAAGGGCCGGTGCAGCATTACGTCGCCGGGGGATATGCGGTCCTTGCCGGGGTCGGCCACCGCCTCGTACTCCGGGTGCTCGTAGGCGGCGCGCGGCGGGGACCGAGCAGCGAGGAGCTCCCTTGCCCACACGGGCCGCACGGAAGGGACGGCCGCGCCGCGCACCAGCTCACCGAGGGCAGTCATGAACTGCGCCACACCCGGCGCGTCGGCCAGGCAGTGGCAAATCTGGAGGCCAAAGACAAATCCTCCGCACGCTAGCCGCGTCACCTGATATCAATTCAGTATAGAATCTTAAAACATCATTCTTTTACAGCTTTAAAATTTTCAATTTTAAAAGTAAAATATATCGATAATTGATGCAACTTATTATATACTTGTACAAATTACAATATTAGGTAATTGCCTTAGCTAAAGCTTTTGGAGATAAAAAATAATTATCGTTTGGCTACGCACGCACCTGAATATAGAGCAACGGCCGGTCGACTACGGTGGCCGAGGAGCTCTCCGGCAAGCAAAGAAGCTCGCCGGTGCAAGGGATAGGCGGGGTCAATGTGGAACCGAAATCATCAAGCCGAACATCGGCACTGGCCTCGACGAACACAACCCCCTCACCGGTGCAATCCACCACCAGCTTCCGCCCGGCCTCCTCGCGAATCCTGCCCGCGATCGGGTAGTAGAACACCAGCACGTCCGCGAGAGCACTTTTCAGGACTCCGACCGGGTCCTTAGTAGTACTAGTACTACTATCGGCGGTGGCGGTGGCGGTGGCTGTGGCGGCAGGGCCGCGGCGGAAGAAGTAAACGACGGAGCGGTAGAAGCGGAGGCTCTCCTGGTCGTCGATGTCGGAGAGCGGCTTCCGCTCGCGGGGCGTCGCCTTCGACGGCGCGACAAGCACCGGCTCGCTACGCCGCGCCGCGAAAGCCAAAGACCCAGAAGCCATGCACAATACTACACTATACTGTAAATTATTAGACGTTATTATTCTTACTATATATATATTATTGCTCGTGTCCTGCAGATATTCCAGTTTCTAATTATTTGCGGTATATTTATAGAGCTGACGCAACGCCGGGGCATGCACGGAGGAGGAGAAATTGATTAAAGTTTTTTTCGCTTTTTCTTTTTCGCCGTTCAAATTTTTTGACTAGAGTTACACCGGATTAGATTGCGTGTTCATAAAGAAAGTATTGCAGGACCCAGAAAGTCATCTACACACAGCATTAATTTGTGGCCACAAAAAAATAACAACAAAACAAAAATAAAGAGACCTGATTAATTCTGGATTATAATTAGGTCTTTTTAAAATCTGTTGTTATTTAATATGGTATTGAGATTTCGAAAAGAAATTTTTATTATATATAGCGGGAACAAACCATCTGTCTCCTCAAACTGTCTTAAAAAGATTCCGACTAAGTGACGAATTAGTTAATCTACAGTCTATTATAATTGAAGATTTGTGTATTAAATATGATTAGCGGTTACTTACTTAGACTGTCCCTACAAAGTCCAAATAGATCGTCGAATTTTAAATACTTTAAATTATATTTAATGATATTAATTATTAATTTAAAAATTTTATTATCTAATATAATTTATGAATACTAAAGTTTTCGTAATCATAAAAATAAAATAGTCTCTTTATAAATAAATAAATAAATAAATAATAATATATATATATATATATATATATATATATATATATATATATATATATATATTATATATATATATAGTAAAGTTATATATTTTTAAAAGTACAAGACAATTCATATTTGTGAATTTTTTATTATTAAATTTATATTGAAATTAGTACTTTTGTAAAGTCAATTAAAGAGAAAGAAAGATAAAGTAAAAACACAAATCTCAATACAAATTTAATGATAGAAAATTCACAAACATTGATTGTTCTGTGCTTTTAAAAATATATATAAACTCACATATATATATATATATATATATATATATATATATATATATATATATATATATATATATATATATATATATGCAGATAAAAAATAATAGATTAAATTCTAAAAAGAATAAAAGAATGTACCATAAAATAACTATATAGAAAAATAAAAATATTTACGTAGAAAAAATAAATTTTACAATTTAATTTTTATTTTTTATTTATTAAATATTTATATATTTTTTATATTTTTAAATTATCTCAAATAAAAAAATAATTCGAAACAAATCAAATTTTAAACATAAATTATAAATCAAAAGAAATCGAAATAAATCAAATATAACAAAATCTAAAGTAAATTAATTTAAATTTATATTCATGTCACTAATAAATATTCAAACCAACAATCAAAACAATCAAATTTAGAAAGAATCAAATTTATAAAAAAATTTAAAAAATCAAAATTTATAAAAGAATAAAAAATATGCCACAATATATCTACGTAGAAAAATTATGTTCCTCACTCAATTTTTTTTTTTATTTATTAAAAATTTATATATTATTTCATATCTTCTTTATATTTTTAAATTATCTCAAACTATCGAAGATTTTTTTATTATCTTTTCTATATTTTTAAATTATCTCAAATAAACAGATATTTTTTTTATTATTTTGGTACCGCAAAAAGAAATTTGTTTTTATCGCGAAAAAAAAAATTTAGAAAGAATCATATTTATAAAAAAATAAAAAAAAATTTATTTTTTTAAAAAAGTAAAAGAATATGTTAAAAAAATATCTACTTAGAAAAACTAAGTTCCGCATTTCGTTTTAATTTTTTTATTTATAAATATTTTCATATTTTATTTTATTTTTTGCCCCAAAAGAAATATTTTTAAATTTTGCATCCACTATTTTTTATTTTCAAAATTTTCATCCACTTTTTTTTTCTCTAACTGATATTTTTAAATTATTTATTTATAAAAAATAAATAAATTAAATTTTTTAAAAATAAAAGAATATGTCAAAAAATATCTACGTCAAAAAATTAAGTTCCACATTCAATTTTTTATTTTTTTATTTATTAATATTTTTGATCTTTTTTGCGGTTAAAGAAATATTTTTCAATTTTGCATTCACTTTTTTTTCTCTGATATTTTTTAATTATTTATTAAATTTGTATATATCATTATATATGATTTTTATATTTATCTCTAAATAAGTTGGCAGGATGAACAGTCGAATCCTCCTTTATCTTCAAATTTATAAATAAAGCCAACGAATTTAATATATCAAGGCTAACTGCGATTCTCATTTTAAGATTTTATTTTATTTTTTCATTTTATTTTTTATTTTATAAATTAGTAATATTATTATTTATTAAATATTTATATATTATTTTATATCTTTCCTATATTTTTATTATAATTTTTTTTCTACTCTTTTTGTTTATTTTTTTATATATATTTTATCGTCTCAATAAAATCTTTTCTCTTCTTTTATTTATTTAGAGTGATAAAGCTATTAAATATTAGCACACATAGATGGATGAAAATAGACTCCATAGCAAAGGCCAAAGAAAGTAGGCAATTGACCAAAATTTTTTTTTGACTTTCTTTGATTAAATCTCCAAAAGTTGAATTATATTTTAATTATATTGTGACTTTAATAATTATTATAATATTTTATTGCTAAATGCATTTTGTGTTTTAAATTTTGTATATCTATTAAAATAAAGACAACGTGCATTGCACGTACACTATGGCTGCGTATGGTTCGGGATAAGAAAAATTTAGTTATATCGGGGATAGATATAAGTTATGGTATTAGCAGGAACTAGTGTAAAATTTCTGTAGTTATATCGGGAATAGATATAAGTTATGGTATTAGCAGGAACTAGTGTAAATTTCTGTTTGGTTGGATTTAAGAGTTATACCGGGTATAAAAAAAATTGTGTTTGGTAAGTTAAAGAGGAATAAGAAGAATAAAGAGGACTAAAATTTTAATTTATAATTAAAATTTTACTGATATGATTTTAAATATTTAATTTAAAATATTTATTAAAAAATTATTAAAATTTATATTTTACTTATATATAAAAAAATTATTAAAAAAATTTATCATATAATTTATTAAAATTATATGATAAATTTATTAAAAATTAAAGTTAAAAATTTTAAAAGCTATAAAATTTAAAATTTAAAATTTAAAATTTAAAATTTATAAATGTTAAAAATTTTAATTTTAATTATCTTAAATAATTAATTAATTATCTAAATATTTAAATAATTAGTTAATAAAATAATTAAATTAATTAAAATATTGGATTAATTAAAGAGTTAAAACAATAATTAAAATTATATTAATTTAATTAAGATTATTCTCAAATAGGAACAAGCCTTGTTCCAGAAAAAGGTAGGAATAGTAATTCCAGTCTTATAACAGCTTATTCCAGAAAGATGACAACAGCTGTTTTCAGCTGTTGGAATAGTATTCTAGCCGGACTCTATCGATAGCACCAAACAATTAATGCTATCAAGTTTTCAGCTGTTGGATGAAAATATATGCGGTTGGGATTATAGTGGTGGTCCCTTAATATTTTTACTATTCAACCAACCACATAGTAAACCCTAAGGGACCACTATAATCGCAACCGCATATTTTTTCATCCAACGGCTAAAAACTTGATAGCACCAATGACTTGGTACTATCGATAGTATTCTAGCCTAATTCTATATATATATATATATATTGTATTTTAATTAAACTATATATATGGTTTTATTCTTTTTGCTTTGGAATTATTGAAACATTAAATTAGATTGCATTGAGCCAATTTAACCAAATTACGAAACCAAAATCAAATCGAAGTCAATAGAACAATTCAATCGCACAAAACATAATATTTTATGTCTAAATTTTTTTAAGAGAAAAATAATATGCTATCCGCTTTATTTTATTTTAAAATAAACTTAGCTGGAAATGTGAATCAACTAGGTTTTGAATTCGGATCTGGAATATCAACCACCAAATTTTTTTATAATTTGCACCAGAAAAAATTAATTATCATATGCCTATGTCATTTGGTCATTATTTTCTATTTGAAACGGCTTTCTTTTGGAGACCAAGAATATTATAATCAACGAATCTATGAATATGAGACAGAAATAGTTAGTTTAGTAATTATATATGGTCAATGGTCTATAAATGCATATGAGACAAAAAAAATAAAAAATAAAAAATAAAAAAATAAAAAATTGTTTAGTCAAGGGGATAAGTTGGAAAAGTAAATTTTTGTGCACAAAAATTTTAGATTCAAGTATAAACTAAAATTGATTATTTCAGAGATAAATATAAGTTCAGAAATAAGTACAAATTAGTATAATTTTGTGTTTAGATGAGTATTAGAGTTATATCAGATAAAAAAAATTATGTTTGCTTTGATAAAGTGGAATAAAAAGAATAAAGAAAAGATTTTTTTTTTAAATGAAAAAATTACTTTTTAAAAAATCTATTTAAAATAAATTTAATTATAATTTATATTATTTAAATTTATCTTTTGTATATAAAAAAATAATTTATTAAAAATTTTGAAAATTTATAAACTTTTAAAAATTTTAAAATTTGTATATAAAATTTGTATAAATTTTAAAATTAACAAATTTTAAAAAAAATTTAAATTTTAAATTTATTAAAAATTAAAGTTAAAAATTTAAAAGTTATAAAAATTAAAAATTCTATGAATTAAAAAAATTAATAATTTTTAAATTTCTAAATTTAAATTTTAATTATATCGAAAAATGTACAAAAGATTATATAAAAATTTTAATTTTGAATTCCTATAAATTTAAAAATTTGTATAAAAAATTTAAAAATTTCAAAATTTGTATATAAAAAATTTGTATAAATTTAAAAATTTATAACCTTTTAATATTTTTAAAAATTAAAATTAAATATTTTAACATTTATAAAATTCAAAAAATTAAATATAAAATCTTATAAATTTTATAATTTTTAAATCTTTAAAATTTTAATTTTAATTTTTTTTGGGAAGAGAGAGGAGAGAGAGGAGAGAGAGGGATTTGTGATGATGAGAGTGTATTGGGAAGAAGAGAGAAAGAGGAGAGAGAGGGATTTGTGATGATCATAGTGTATTGGGAAGAAGAGAGAAAGAGGAGAGAGAGGGATTTGTGATGATCATAGTGTATTGGGAAGAGAGAAATGAGGGAAGGAAGAGAGAAATGAGGGAAGGATGAGTAGTTTGATAAAAAAAAAGAATTATAAAATAATTGATAAGAACGGTTGTTCTAGCTTATTCTGTTTGTACTGGAGCTACTGTACAGAATAATTTCTGATGCATTTGGTAGAATAAGGGAGATGTTCTCCTTATTCCTTGTTCTAGCCCCATTCCAAACAGGGCCCTAAGGTAAAAAAATAGTATTAAAAGCTCTTTGAAGTAGTCAAAGTCATTGCTAGAAAGAATGGTGGATTGGAAATTGACAAACCTTTTCAAATAAAAAGTATGAATACATTAATTAAACTAATTAAACTACTTTAAAAAAAAAAAAAAAAAAAAAAAAAAAAAAAACTAACTAGTGAGATCAACACTTTAATTAATTGTGAGAACAACAAAATGACCTTCAAACACTAAGGCTACGTTTGGAGGCTACGTTTGGAATTGGGTTAAGGTGGAATTGGCTAAACCGGGGATAAGTATAAAGTACGGAACTAGAGCGAAAAAGTGTTTGGGATGGTTCCAGGGATAAGGGATTTTGTGTTTGGTTTAATAATGAGGAATAGGAGGAATAAAGAGGATAAGTGGGGTAAATTATCTTTTTGCCTTCAAGAGTTAATATGTGATAAAAATTGTTAAAATTTAATTAGTTCGTTTTAATTAATGGATTAATGGTTTAAAAAAAAAGAAATAAAATTATAATTATAATTAAATTATATTATTTAAAAATAATATTTATTTTAATATTTTATTTTCTCAAATTAAAATTTAAATTTAAAATATAAAATTTCAACATTTTAATTTTAAGATTTAAAATTTTATAATATTTATTTTAAATAATAAATTTTTAACATAAATTTTTTTTAAAATTTAGAAAAATCGTATATTTGCTAAATATTTATAAATTTTTGCCCTCAAGCATTATTATGTGATTAAAATTTTGTAAAATCGTTTTTCTCGTTTTAATTAATGAATTAATGGTTTAAAAAAAAGAGAAATAAAATTATAATCATAATTAAATTATATTATTTAAAAATAATATTTATTTTAATATTTTATTTTCTCAAATTAAAATTTAAATTTAAAATATAAAATTTCAACATTTTAATTTTAAGATTTAAAATTTTATAATATTTATTTTAAATAATAAATTTTTAACATAAAATTTTTTTAAAATTTGGAAAAATCGTATATTTGCTAAATATTTGTAAATTTTTGCCCTCAAGCTTTATTATGTGATTAAAATTTTCTAAAATCGTTTTTCTCGTTTTAATTAATGGATTAATAGTTTAAAAAAATAGAAATAAAATTATAATCATAATTAAATTATATTATTTAAAAATATTATTTAATTTAATATTTTATTTTTTCAAATTAAATTTAAAATTTCAAACATAAAATTTCAACATTTAAATTTTAAAATTTAAAATTTTATAATATTAATGTGTGATGATGAGAGTGTATTGGGAAGAGAGAAATGAGGTGGGATGAAGGAAAAGAGAGAGAGGAGAGAGAGGGATTTGTGATGATGAGAGTGTATTGGGAAGAGAGAAAGGAGGGGAGAAGAGAGAGAGAGAGAGAGAGAGAGAGAGAGGAGAGAGTTTTTATTAAAATAATATGTTGGGAGGAGATAAAGTAGGGGAGAAGGGTAATATGGTAAAAATTTTAATATTAAAATAATAGGTTGGGATTTGTTATACCAGCTATTCTACTTGTTCTGGGTTAAGCAATACCAGATGGTTTCATAAGCGTTTGGTAGAATAAAGGGGATAAACCCGCTATTTCCGGTTCTAGACCGATTCCAAACGGCCCCTAATAAGGCTCCGTTTGGGTACAAGAACTAAGGGGGGGGGGAGGATAAGGGGGATATCTCTCCCTTTGTACCCAATAATAAAAAGCTGCTTGGAACAGCTGTTCTACCTAATCCCGGAATTATGAGAGAATAACTGTTCCAAGCAGCAGGTGGAAGTTGTTCCACCTGCATTTTTTTTTTAAAAAAAAAAAATTAATTAATTTTATTTTAATTTATAAGTTATTTAAATTTTTAAAATTTAAAATTTATTTTATTATTTTATAAAAATTTAATTTTCTCTATTTTTTTTATTTCTCTTTAATTTACCAAACACAATTTTCTTTATACCCGATATAACTCTTATACCCATCCAAACATAAATTAACATTAGTTCCTGTTAATACCATAACTTATACCTATTCTCGGTATAACTAAATTTTTTTTATACCCGAACCAAACGCAGCCTAAAACAAGAGTAAATCGAGAGCCTAGGTCACAAGCTTCAATTTAATCTTTTCATAGTATATAAACAAACTAAACACGAGTAAATCCAGGTCACATCGAAATAGGCTTAAAAACTGTTATAGTCAATTCGTGTTTGGCTCGAAACTAAAACGAGACGGAAATTCGTGTTCGGTTTGAATTCAAATTTTAGCATTAAACATTATTATTGACAACTAATTGGTTGGTGTTATTACTAATTTGTAATTGTTGATGCTTGTTTTTATCATAGTATTATTAATTAGTATGAAAGCCCTTAAGGGGGCATGTTTGCTTTATGAATGGACTAGAAATGAAAATTAAATTTGAATTGCATTGCAATGAAAAATGAAATGTACGGCGAATTATCCAAAAAAGAAATTAGTTTATTATTAAAATAAAAGTTAAAATGCTTATTTATAAATTTTAGAGAGAATTTTGATTAAGAGAGAGAAATGTTTGTTAGAAAATACTTCTAAGTGATTTATTTTGAAACAGATCAATCTAGAATTCAAAACTGGAGTGGATAATAAATGAATTGAGTCATTCTCATTCCAAATTAAGTGTAATGAAAATCAAAATATGATCCCGCAAACCAAACATAAACTATCAAAATTAATGAATTTTATTTTGATTCCATAGTTCAAAATGGATGAACCAAACGAGCTCGATCATGCTCACAAAGAGATGAAACTTACAAACAATATTACATATCAAAATAATAGTACATAATCTCTCTCTCTCTCTCTCTCTCTCTCTCTCTCTCTCTCTCTCTCTCTCTCTCTCTCTCTCTCTCTCTCTCTAACTTAAATCAATTCAACTAGGGTTGCTAACCTAGCTTGTTGTTTGCAACTCCTATTCAACTTAAAATTGGCTCGAATTTGGATTGATTGTATTCAATTTGGTATAGCTCAAAAAAATTTAAAAAAACCTTCATAAGATACAATCTCGCGAAAACAAAAATCTGACTGAAAAGTCAGTTTTAATGAACCTGTCTCAAATGAAAGAAGCAATAACAAATCAGTATTGAAGTTTTTTTTATTTTTTTGGAAAGAAAGGTAGCATACTATCCTTCTCAAATAGACTTTAAATTCGAAATTTTGGATATCAACTAATAAATTCTTTGCCATTTGCGCTAGGGACGGTCGATGCGAGTATTAAAGTTCAACTCAGCCATTTTTCGATCACTTTTTCAAGTTGCATTTTGGTTTTATACTATGGTTTGCTGTTCATGCCATCATTTACTATTCTTTTTTACTTGAAAAGGCTAACGAGTCATATCTATAAGCTATTTTTCTTTGGGCTCTCGGCCTAGTACCATTGGGCCTAACTAGTCTTAAGTAGGCTTGATATGCTGGTGAGATTGTGAGATTTTTTTGCTTTAGATTCAAATTTTAATTGATGGGAAAAGTTCTGTGACAATCCAGTACAAACTCATATAAAGTTTGTACAATGCAAAAGGAAAAGAAAAAGGGATTAAAATACTTGTATAGTTTTGTCTAAGTTTGTTCTTTTGCTTTCCAAATTTGTATATATCTTTGCACCTACAATCACTACAAAATATCAACATTTAAGACCTTTTTTATTTTTATATTTAGTAATGTTTAAAAGTATTTCAATATAATTTAGCATCTTTATATTTGAACGCTGCAGTTATAACGTTCACAGATAAAGAGTCGTCACGTATGTACTATATGTTTATGTTAAACACCGGTAAAATATATTCTAACGTTTTAAAATACCATAATTATTTAAAATTTGATATTTTAAAATATCAAAAAAATTAAAATAATAATATAATTTATTATTTAATAAATTAATTTAATACAATATATAGATGATTTATATGAGGACGTTCCAGTCTCAAATATATATTGGATATAAAATATTAAAAAACTATTTTTTTTGATAGTTTTAATTTTTGGAAAAAAAATAATTACTTCAATATAATTCATCAACGGAAACAATCCACGCATCCACATCCATCACACGGATTCATTGATTTAGCCACTATCAAACGCAAAATATTAGACATAAATTAATTAACCACAGCTGCCTCAAATTAGTTAATCAGGTATACATCATGCATGCATAATATATATATATTATGCTAAAATTAAAAATATATATATATTAATGATAAAAATACTAACGTTTATTATAAATATCGTTATATATACGATCGCTAGAATATATAACGGTATATTATTATAAAATATCTCAAATATATATTTTTATAATTTAAATTTAGATATAAATTTGACACTTATATTAAGCTATTTCTAAAATATATTTTTATAATCTAATCTTGTTACTGTGAATAAATAAATAAACAAATAAATAAATAATACATCTAATTAAAGGATGGGTTGTGGGTGAAATTTTATGACTAGCGATGGATGGTAAAATCAGTTGGTGTTATTTTTGATGATTATTATTAAAACCGAGTCCGATTTCGACCTCCTTAACGAACCTCTCCATGGCCTGCGCCGGCAGGCACATCGGCACGACGATCCCTTCCTCCCCCATCACATTTCTGCCCTTCAGATGGAACGTCGCAAGGTTGGCTGTCGCCGGTCCGCCGTAGACGTTCACCCCCCACCCGAAGTCGACGTTCTCGAACCCGGCGCGAGTCACGTCCGACACCATGTACGAGCGTGCAGCCGACGTGCCAAAATTCGGCGTTCGCTCTGATATCATATTGAAGTCTGCGACGGATTGGATGTATTCGAGAGTGACCTCGGCCTTCGCGGCCGCCACCTTCTGCAGAGCGAATGCGAACCCGCCGTCTCTCAGTTCCCCCGCGGTCGCCGCCGCCACCGCGAAAGCGAACGCGTTCCCGTAGAACCCCCGCGGCAGCGGCGAGTCACGAAGCCCCCGCGCGTTCACCACGAACTGTATGCGCGCCTCGTCGGAGGGCCCGTACCCGAGCGCCGCCGTGCGGCACAGCCACACGAACGCCGCCACCATGTCGAAGCGCGAGCACCGCGCGTGCGGCTGCCGCAGTGCGGAGAGCTCCCGGGGGCCGAAGAAGAAGGCGCGGCGCACGAGAGCGTCTGTGGTGGGCATCGCGGCGACGGCGGCGGCGCTGCTCTGCTCCGGGCAGTGGTATTCCAAGTGCGCGTGCGTGACGCGCGGCGGGGAGCGGGCGAGGAGCAGCTCCCGCGCCCACACGGGCGGCACCGTCGGGGCGCCTGGCACGCCTCGGGCGAGCTCGCCCAGGGCTTGCACAATCTGCATCACCCCCGCCGCGTCCGCCATGTTGTGGCAGATCTGCAGCGCGAAGACGAACCCCCCGCACCGCAGCCGCGTCACCTGCATATATTCATTGTGGAATATAAAATATTAAAATACCGCACAAAACAAACTGACGTAAAATATATATATATATATATATATAATATATATATATATATATATATATATATATATATATATATATATTACTCCTAGCAAAGGCTTGTATGTTTTACATATATTCCTAGTTGTAAAATTGATTAAAAGTTTCTTTTTTATATTAAAGTATGAAAATATATTCTTTTTCTAGTTATTTCAATGTAAAATATATACTATCTCACCTATATATTGCTTAATAAGATTGATTTTACTTAAGTATCACGTAAATATATATATATATATATACTTGTTGCAAAAAAGAATTTCTTTTTGTCAGAAATTTAGTTTGGAAAATTTTGCTAGCTCAACAGTATTATTTACTTGTTCCAATTATGGTCAAAATTCATCAAAAGTAGTAAAAATAAGAGGTTATAAAAAAAAAAATCCTTCTTTAGCAATTTAAGTTTTTATTTCTCGCCTGTATGAACAGCAACGGCCGATCGATAACGACGGCCGCATTGCTATCGGGCTCGCAGAGCAGCTCCTCAATGCAGGGGATCGGCGGGCTCATCACATCGCCGAAATCCTCCACAGCGACATCAGCGTCGGCCTCGACGAACACGGCGCCCTCGCCGGTGCAATCCACCACCAGCTTCCTCCCCTCGACCTCACGCAGCCGGCCCGCGAGAGGGTAGTAGTAGACCAAGGCGTCGGCGAGCGCCTTCTTTACGACCGCCGCGGGGTCCTGCCCGGCCTTCGCCGGATCACTCCGGTAGAAATGGATCCCCGACCGGTAAAACCGCAGGCCCTGCTGGTCGTCGATGTCGGAGAGCGGCTTGCGCTCGTGCGGCGTCGGCGTGGCCGGGGCGACGAGCGTCGCCGCGCCGCGGCGAGCCTTGAAGGTGAGAGAAGAGGCCATGGGCGCCATACACATATAATTAACTAGCTAGTGTTGTTAATTTAAAGCTGTGATAACATACATATATATGTTCTATCTACGTAATTAACGTACGTAGTTGGACGAGTTTATATAGGAAATTAATGAAGTGTGAACAAACTATATATTCAAAATGGTTTGGTAGGTCGTAAGGTGTGGAGAGAATGAATAAATTTGCTTTTATTCACGTAAATGGACAATTCAAAAGTTGTAACCGAGTATACCCCACTACTTTTACACTTTATTATTTTTTTTTTAAAAAAAAATAATTGATAAAAATGTACAGTATTTTATTTAAATTATAAATTATTTTTAATCAATTATTTGAAATTTATTTAAAAATTTAAATTATTTATTTATTTTAATATATATATATATATATATATATATATATATATATATATATATATATATATATATATATATATATATATTTAAATTAAATTTGTAAAGATAAATGATAAATTTAAATTTTGAGTAAAATATTGAAAGAACCGTATGTATGCATTCAAAAGTGGCATTGATAAAAATAATTTAAAATAAAATATTTAACAAAATAGATGTGACAGAAATTATTTTTTATATATATTTTTAAAAAAATTCAGAAGAAAATAAAAATGGACAATTATGTAGTACTTTGGTCTATTTAATTAATCTTATCCAGTGATCTGACCTTTTTTTTTCTTTTTTTTCTTTTTTTTTGAATTCATGCAGTGATATGTCTTTAGCATACATTTACCTAGAACAAAAAAAAAAAATGAATAATACTTTAGCATCCAGTCAGTCAAATTTTTAACTATTGAATAAAAAAATATGCGATTAGAATGATTTTGAGTTTCTAGAGAGAGAACTGATCACTATAATATTATTAATAGTATTAAAATAGTGATTACTATCAAATTTTTTTGACCATGGGATGCCTAAGATTTATTAGGGATTGATAAAATATTAATAATTTCAAGATGTAAAAAAAAAAAAAAAAAAAAAAAAATAGTAAATATTAATTATTTATATACTATATAATTAAGTAACAGCTGCAGCTGATTAATCCTCCTTTTACCTCTCAGTACGTGTAGTACATGTGTTGTGCTTATCCTCCTAATTTTGATCTTCGTCAACCCCGAGAATGGATGGATCGTCAACAAAATGCACATCACAAGCGCAAACACATGCATTTCGTTGTCCATGCTTTTCACTGTTCTTCTTTTTGACCCTACACTAAACGCGCTTTTACATCTAATTAATTCGATCACGCATATTAATTCCACTAATAAGTTTAATTATATGCGTTATTACTTCATGATATTGTTATATAAGATTTAGTTTTGAGATTACACAAAAAATACTATTCGAGTTGTGCACATGCATAAAAGATGTTATATATGTAGCTCTCTTAATTTCTGCAGCAGCATTAAAAATAGTAAACTGGAATTAATTACGTACTTTGTCATCTCTATTTCTTATATTTATTTTTTATTTAATTAACTACTGAATATATGCATGGTTAAAAATTACATTTAAGCCTCATCTTCTTGATTTGCCTTCTTATTACTAATTAATTAGTTTTACGCCTTAATTATTAGAAAAAAGAAATTTTTAATTAATTAGAGTTTGATTATTTTCTTTCAATTTTTAATATTGAATAAAAATTTATATACAAAGGCGTATAAGTAAAAAAAAAAAAAGGAAAAATATATAGATTAATTCCATGTCAATTACTTTTTCGAATAACATTGTATTAGAGCCTAGTGGTTAAATTAATTCCCTTCACGTTCTTTTAGAAGGTTCTATATTCAATTTGTACAACTAATTCACCTGATCTCTATAATGTAATTAATTAGAGGGAATTAATATTATTTTTAAATTGTTATTAGTTAAATCGATTTTTTTGGTAGCAGCTATAACACAAATTAATTAAAATGTTCCACCCATAACTCCATAATTAGCTCAATTTCCTCTTATATATTTACTTTGAAAAAAAAAAACATTAATATTTCATTAATTCTTGTTCATTTTGAGGATATGCCATTAATTAATAATTGATTATGGGTGGGATTAATAAGTCAATTACATAAGTAATATAAAAAATCATACAAAAATTATTCTTTTTTTTTTTTGAAAAAAGATATTATTTGGTGTTAGGTATACGTTACTGATGAAATAATAATGAAAAAATTGAAAAGTTCAGTTATATTTCTAAGTAAATTCATCACTTGAAAAAAAATGGAGAGGAAAAATTATTCCACATTCAAAAGCTTGACTACATTTTAATTTAGAGTTTATTTAATCTCAATTGACTATGACTTCCAAAACCTAATCCCTAAAATTAGTTACTTAATTAGTTCTCGAAATTCCAAGGAATTTTGTAAAATAATTGTGACGCCCCACTTCCCAGGGGTCACCCATCCTAGAACTACTCTAGCTCTAGCACGCTTAACTCTCATGTTCCTCTTGGATCTTGCTACCATCCAAAATGCTATAGCCGAGTTAGAGATTTAGTCCTATTATATCATTTATATAGAGGACTAATCCAAATTCCGGGGGTGTCACATTCTCCCCCCTTTAAGCCCTGACGTCCACGTCAGGCTCAAGCACACTCACAAGCACCAGGCGATGTGAGACTCGTCTCGCTAGCCTTAGCCGACCTTGTGAGGAGCTGCACTCCACTCACAACGGTCATTAGCCGGGGAGCCTCGCTCTACCCGCTATATAACCCTGGCTCAGCCGAGACTCATCTCACATTTCCGGCTGGTGAATGTCTCTGATACCAACTGTGACGCCCCACTTTCCAGGGGGTCACCCATCCTAGAACTACTCTAGCTCTAGCACGCTTAACTCTCATGTTCCTCTTGAATCTTGCTACCATCCAAAATGCTATAGCCGGGTTAGAGATTTAGTCCTATTATATCATTTATATAGAGGACTAATCCAAATTCCGTAGTGTCCCAGTTTTTCCCCTGTGTTTTTCCCCTGTTCGGGGTGTGGAACACCTAGTGTTGGTGTGTTGGGCCCCAACATGTCAAAGGGATGTGTTGTTTGGACTTAGAGTGGATTTGGAAGCAAGCCTGACCTTCGGCTGACTTTGCCGAATTTTAGGAATGGAATCAGGCTAAACGGAGGCCGTATTTGGATTCAGCGCGGAAAAACGCTTAAAAACGGCTATTTACATAATTAATTTGGAGTCCGGATGCCCAAAAACGGACCCCCGAAAGTTTTCTGTGCAAAATGGTGCATGGGGGGGACCTGTGGACCGGCCGGGGACACGTGGCGGCCTCTTATTGGGCCGGCGCGCCACTCCCGGTCCACGGAACGGACCGCCGGTGCACGGTGCACCGGCGGGCCACGTGGCAGGCACCGGTTGGTCCGGTCCAGGGCGCGCGGCGCACGGGAGGGTGCGCGGGCAGCGCGGGCAGGCCGGGCAGGCGTGGGGTGAGGCGCGGTGCACGGTGCACCGGGGCGCGCCACGTGGCGGCCCCGGGTTGGACGGCGCAGGTGCGCGCGGTGCACCCGCAGGCGCGCGCCTGCGGCCGTACGCACGCGCGGGCGCAGGCGCGCAGGCGGCGCGGCAGCGGCGGCCGGCGGCCGTGTCGGGCGGGAAAGCGGGGCCACGTGGCGCCCCGCCATTGGCGGGCGCCACCCACCCCGCCGCCCCGCAGGGGGACGCGTGGCGCGTCCCCGCTGGGCCCGCACGGCTGCCGCCTGTTTGGCGGACGCGTGGCGGGCCCTGGGCCGGGTTGGACAGGTGGTCGGACGGGGCAGGATCCCGTGTGCGGCCCGGGTTGGGCTGGGCCGCACTGTAGCCGCCCGGAAGTTGATGGGCCGGGCTGCACTGTAGCAGCCCGAATGTGGGCCTGGGCACTGTAGCGCCCGGAAGTGGGGACACAGAGGGAATTTTCCCAATTGTTTTTGTGGGCCTATAAATAGGCCCCCTCCCCTCTCTTTTGGGCTTTTTTCGAGAGTTAGAGAGAGAATGAGAGGGAGAGGTCTATAGAGAAGTTTTTCCTCTCACATTTTTCTACCTCGTGGTGCGTTCCCAGATTTTTGGGAAGATCGACAGCGGCGTTCCGGATTTTACAGTGTGCCTCGGTTTTCCCCCATTTCGGCCCGTTATCGTCGCATTTCAGTCCGAGGAGTCCCCTGCGCAGTACAGAAGTCCGATTCCGACGATTTCTTCGCCAGTGTGTTCCTAAGAGGTAGGGCTTCGTTTTTCGTGTTGATGGTTTCTCTGGATTCCGATTTCTTGGCACGATTCCCGAGGTGATTTGACACCCCATTTTGCTGTTTGGATTTTTGGACAGCGGCGACTTCGACGAATTGTTTCTCCGCGTAGGAATATCGGATCGAGGCGATTCAAGAGTCGATTTTGGGCTATTTTTCGCGAGGAACGCAACCGTGATTTTTCTGGGATTTTAGGAGCTCGGGACAGAGGTGAAATTCCTCGTTTTGCGTGCTGATTTTAAAACAGCAAATGTGTGTTTGGAACTTGTAATTTTTACACCGTGTACACTTATGTGATGTTGTAGGACATTGTTGCAGCTGACGGTGTGTTTAGAGGACAGCGGGTATTTTCTGGGTACATTGTGCACGCTTTTCGAGGTGGGTGGTTGCGTATCCCTCTTTGTTGATTTGCACACTAGGAATAAAAGAGTTCCCAATTATACATGTGATAGATAACTTGTGGTGTATGAACCTATTGCATTTGGCCCCTAAATTAATTTAGTAGCTTCTATGTGATAAATCTGGGACAAGGAAATTGGACAATTGCTATATCGTGAACCGCATGCAATTTAGTAACCCAACAATATTTTTAAAATAGTTCCTTTCTAAATGTTTTTAAAAGAGAACACTTGCATGCTCATTGGACAACTAGTTAAGCCATTATTTTATTGCAGCACGATATTATGGGATTTGACTTAGGAGAAAACATCTGTTATTGTTATTCTTCTCTATCGATGCATGATGCTCGAGTCTGATCGGGATTTTGGAGATAGTATTGCTTGGGACAGTTTGGACATGTCTTAGGGGATTGTGGGGCATAGTGGCAACCGCGGATGTTAGGCGGTTGACCAGATGTTGTTACTTTATCAGATTGGGGTCTATGGGTTCATCGGTAACCGCGGATTTTGGGCGGTTGACCGGGTGTTATTATCGCACCAGATTGGGGATCGGGGTTGCATTAGTGGATGGAGTATTCCCACTTTGATCATGGTCATGATCCAGTCCTGCTATTGTGAGACATCGGTTACAGAGATGATTGATACAGAGATACTTTACTCGTGTGGGTCGCTCCCCTCGAGTGCCACTCCGGAGTAGGCTTTTAGACCGTGATGGGTGCCGGTCGGTTGGTGAGTTGTGAGTGATGACAGAGCAGGCAGTGCCAGTATTTCCTGGCCCTCTGATTGGGTTTTCTTTGGGCAGTCAGCTTTATAGTTGCATCTATACAGTCATCTTTTGGCACTGCATTTAGAGGCATAGTAGTGGTAGTTTCTTTTCAGCAGTCTTTATTGCATACCACTGTTCTTTCCTTTTTGCCTCTTTATTCCTAGTGGGTGCGTCAGCATCAGAGGTTTTACCCACTAGGGGAGGCTACTGGTTTATCTAGTAGTTCTCACCCCCATTGTTGTTTCTTGTTCTTTTCCCCCTTTGTTTTGCAGAGTCGACTGTGGGAGCTGCTGGGCCTTCAGCGGCAGATCGAGGTAAGAGGATCGCCGACTAGCTAGATCGTCTACCCCGAGCGAGAGTTTAGCTAGACTATTACTGTACTCCCCTTTTGTATCTCAGACTTTAGTAGTTTACTTTTGGGTCTGGCTGTGGCCAGCTGGTTGTATTATTTATGGTGAGCTGGGAGTATATTGTACTTTTATTTCAGTTTACAGTTTATTTCAGTCTGAGATTACTGTTAGTTCTATTAGTTCAGCTCTGTTTATGCTCTTCTATTGTATATTATCTATCTGAGCAGGTTACCAGCGCTTCGTGTACATGGAAAATTCTGTGTACACGGCGGATCTGTTGGCGGGCCCGGGTTCTGGTTACCCCCGGGGCGTGACAGATTAAGTTGGTATCAGAGCTTAGGGATAGGTCAGTTGGGACTTAGGAAACCCTAGGCTTTTGGCAGACCCTAGGATGATAGGGCGTGAGAGGCGTGACACTTTGCGAAAGTCGTTGATTTATTTATTGGACTCTTCCAGTGAGTGAAGAGGGATCGACATACCCAATTTCTGGTGGACCGTTATGTTGGCTGCAGACAACATAAAGTCGCAGAAAAGGGGATGTCTTTGACTTTCGCTAGATTGGGTCGTGTGGGGTTATGTTACTGATTCGTGTTTTCTTGTGGCAGGATGCCTCCCCGACGTCGGATTCCCGCTCTGGGTACCCCTACACCCCCTGGTGAGCCGGAGCAGACGGGGTCCACTGAGATTGGTGAGTTGCGGGCCATGATGGCCCAATTGGCGGAGAGCCATCGTCAGCAGCAGCAGAGGATTGATCAGCTGCTCGCGCAGAGAGAGACACCACCCCCAGCTGTTCCTGAGGCCCTTGTGCCTCCTGTTGCACCTTTTGTGCCGTCAGCGCCATCTTCGAGTAGCGGGGCTCCTGGAGCTATTCAGCCTTTGACTGCGGAGGAGGAGCAGGATTTTGCTGACAAACTCGCCCAGTTTGTTAAGCGGGGACCACCTAGATTCTCAGGGCGGGATGCTCCGCCCTCGGCTGTTGGGAAATGGCTTTCTGCGATGGAGAAGCTTTTTCGGGATTTCTTCATCGACCCGAAGTATCGAGTGCACATGGCGGTGCACTGTTTGGACGGGATGCTGATTTTTGGTGGCAGCGGGTGGAGCCACCGGAGTTCCGGATTTCTCGGCAGCTGCCTTGGGAGGAGTTCCGACGGTTGGTGCTGGACACCTATTTTTCGACCAGTGTGAAGAAGAAGTTGGAGGACGACTTGAAGAACCTGCAGCAGGGCGAGCGATCGGCCCATGCCTATTTCCAGGAGTTCATGGAGTTGTTGAACTGCGTGCCCTTCGTCGCTCGTGACGGGCCGCACCAGGTTGAGATGTTCGAGGGAGGCCTTCGCCCAGAGATTTACACCCTGGTGCATGCTCAGAGATTTCAGACTCTGGATGCAGCCGCAGAGCATGCACAGTGGGTGGAGAGGGGTGATCAGGTGGTGGCCAGACAGCGGGCCGCGTCGCTCAGGCTCCGACAGAAAGCGACCAGCCCAGGATGAGGGGGGACAGGCCAGTACTTGGAGGCCGCCCCGACCGCCACCGCCTCAGTTCCAGGGCCGTGGGCGTTCGGAGCGGCGAGGGCCTGGTGGATCCCAGAGGCCCCAGCAGCAGCAGCAGCAGCAGAGATCGCAGTCGTCGCAGCGCGGGTCTCAGCGGCAGCCACAGCGACAGCGACAGTCTCAGCAGCAGCAGTCCCGACAGTCACGGGCTCCCAGCAGTTGTATTTTCTGTGGAGGTCCGCACTTCCCCGGCACCTGCGACCAGGTG
>CM054952.1:244627-408172 GCA_029168755.2 Tillandsia fasciculata
ATTTTTTAAAGCATTAATATTTATTATATATATTATAAAACGTTTGGAAATACTTCTCTCTAAGTATTATCTAAAAAAATATTCTTATATTAAATTTTTCTCAGTGTGTTATTATTATTATTATTATTATTATTTCATATTTGGTCGTCAGAATATCTAACAGCCTACGTACCAGGACTGCTTCGAGATACTTCTCATTTTTGTCTAAAAAATATTTTTATATTAAATTTTTTTTTAAGTGTGTTATTATTTTTATTATTATTTTCATATTTGGTCGTCAGAAAATCTAACAGCCTACGAGCACTGCTCCAACAGAGGATTCTTTACCAGAAAATAATGAAAAAGAATATGTGATAATTAAGGACCAAATCAGTTAATTGGTAATAACTAAAGTAACAGTATTAGTAATACAGCAGTAGGAAGAATTATAAGCCTCTCACTCTCAGTATAGTTAATTTCTCAGCCTAGCAGATGTATAATTCCAATCTATATATATTTTTTATTGTCAATTAATGTGTTCTGTTTATTTATATTTATGTTGTTGTTAATTTCATAATCTTGAGCGCACCCCAAATCCCAAGCTCAGCTCTGGTACTCCTCCACCGAAAACAGTAGCAGCTGCAGTAGAGCTCTTCTTATTCTGATCAGCATCATCAGCAGAGATCTTCTTTTTGAGCCACTCCATCTCCGCAACGAGCCTCTCCATGGCTTCCACCGGCAAGCAAATGGGCACGGTGATCCCTTCCTCGCCCTCGGCGTTCGTCGTCGGCATGTGAAAGGTGGCCAGTGTAGTGGTGGCCGGCGCGCCGTAAACCGCCGTCCCCCACCCGAGGTCGATGTCGTGCAGTCGCGACTTGGTCAGGTCGGTCACCAGATACGTCCGCGCGGTCGTGAACCGCGGCCTGCCCTTCGCCACCAACACGTCCGCCGCAGACTGCAGGTAGTCGTCGACCATCACCCTGTCCTTCGCTTTTCGAACCAGTTCCAGCGCGTACCCGTACGGCTTCTCGTAAAGCTCTCCAGCCGTGGTCACTGCAGTGCCTGTTCCATGTGAATATTGAAGTTAATATTAATTGTTCTGTAATGTTTTAAGTTTTTTGAATATAAACGATTGTTTCGAATTATTATTTAATCATACCAAAAGTTAGTGCGTTTCCGTAGAACCCCTCGGGGAGCGGGGGACGTAGCTTCCCACGCGCGTTCACGACGCACTGGAATCGGACCTCGTCGGAGGAGTCGTACCCCAGCGCCGCCGTGCGGCACCGCCACACGAACGCAGCAACCAGGTCGAAGCGCGAGCATCCGTTGCGTAGGTGCGGCGGGGCCGCCTCTCGCAAAGCCGAGATAGCTGCGGTGCCGAAGAAGAAGGGCCGGTGCAGCATTACGTCGCCGGGGGATATGCGGTCCTTGCCGGGGTCGGCCACCGCCTCGTACTCCGGGTGCTCGTAGGCGGCGCGCGGCGGGGACCGAGCAGCGAGGAGCTCCCTTGCCCACACGGGCCGCACGGAAGGGGCGGCCGCGCCGCGCACCAGCTCACCGAGGGCCGTCATGAACTGCGCCACACCCGGCGCGTCGGCCAGGCAGTGACAAATCTGGAGGCCAAAGACAAATCCTCCGCACGCTAGCCGCGTCACCTGATATCAATTCAGTATAAAATCTTAAAACATCGATCATTCTTTTACAGCTTTAAAATTTTCAATTTTAAAAGTAAAATATATCGATAATTGATGCAACTTATTATATACTTGTACAAATTACAATATTAGTGGCTAAATTAAGTTAGTAATTGCCTTAGCTAAAGCTTTTGGAGATAACAAATAATTATCGTTTGGCTACGCACGCACCTGAATATAGAGCAACGGCCGGTCGACTACGGTGGCCGAGGAGCTCTCCGGCAAGCAAAGAAGCTCGCCGGTGCAAGGGATAGGCGGGGTCAATGTGGAACCGAAATCATCAAGCCGAACATCGGCACTGGCCTCGACGAACACAACCCCCTCACCGGTGCAATCCACCACCAGCTTCCGCCCGGCCTCCTCGCGAATCCTGCCCGCGATCGGGTAGTAGAACACCAGCACCTCCGCGAGAGCACTTTTCAGGACTCCGACCGGGTCCTTAGTACTACTAGTACTACTATCGGCGGTGGCGGTGGCGGTGGCTGTGGCGGCAGGGCCGCGGCGGAAGAAGTAAACGACGGAGCGGTAGAAGCGGAGGCTCTCCTGGTCGTCGATGTCGGAGAGCGGCTTCCGCTCGCGGGGCGTCGCCTTCGACGGCGCGACAAGCACCGGCTCGCTACGCCGCGCCGCGAAAGCCAAAGACCCAGAAGCCATGCACAATACTACACTATACTGTAAATTATTAGACGTTATTATTCTTACTATATATATATTATTGCTCGTGTCCTGCAGATATTCCAGTTTCTAATTATTTGGGGTATATTTATAGAGCTGACGCATCGCGCCGGGGCATACACGGAGGAGGAGAAATTGATTAAAGTTTTTTTTCCTTTTTCTTTTTCGCCGTTCAAATTTTTTGACTAGAGTTACACCGGACGGGATTAGATTGCGTGTTCATAAAGAAAGTATTGCAGGACCCAGAAAGTCATCTACACACAGCATTAATTTGTGGGCACAAAAAAATAACAACAAAACAAAAATAAAGAGACCTGATTAATTCTGGATTATAATTAATTAGGTCTTTTTAAAATCTGTTGTTATTTAATATGGTTATTGAGATTTCGAAAAGAAATTTTTATTATATATAGCGGGAACAAACCATCTGGCTCGTCAAACTGTCTCAATAAGATTCCGACTAAGTGACGAATTAGTTAATCTACAGTCTATTATAAGTGAAGATTTGTGTATTAAATATGATTAGCAGTTAAGTACTTAGACTGTCCCTACAAAGTCCAAATAGACCGTCAAATTTTAAATACTTTTAATTATATTTAATGATATGAATTATTAATTCAAAAATTTTATTATAGAATATAATTTATGAATACGAAAGTTTTCGTAATCATAAAGATAAAATAGTCTGTTTATAAATAAATATTATATATATATATATATATATATATATATATATAGTAGAGCTTATATATTTTTAAAACTATAAAACAATCTATACTTGTAATTTTTTATTATTGAATTTGTATTGGAATTAGTACGTTTGTAAAGTCAACTAAAAAAAAAGATAAAATAAAAAGCACAAATCTCAATACAAATTTAATGATAAAAAATACACAAATATTGATTGTTTTGTGCTTTTAAAAATATATAAACTCTACTATATATATATATATATATATATATATATATATATATATATATATATATATATATGCAGATAAAAAATAAAAAATAATAGATTAAATTCTAAAAAGAATAAAAGAATATACCATAAAATAACTATATAGAAAAATACAAATATTTACGTAGAAAAAATAAATTTTACAATTTAATTTTTATTTTTTATTTATTAAATATTTATATATTATTTTATATTATTTTATATTTTTAAATTATCTCAAATAAAAAAATAATTCGAAACAAATCAAATTTTAAACATAAATTATAAATCAAAAGAAATCGAAATAAATCACATATAACAAAATCTAAAATAAATTAATTTAAATTTATATTCATGTCACTAATAAATATTCAAACCAACAATCAAAACAATCAAATTTAGAAAGAATCAAATTTATAAAAAATTTTAAAAAATCAAAATTTATAAAAGAATAAAAAATATGCCACAATATATCTGCGTAGAAAAATTAAGTTTCTCACTCTATTTTTTATTTTTTTATTTATTAAAAATTTATATATTATTTCATAACTTTTTTATATTTTTAAATTATCTCAAACTATCGAAGATTTTTTTATTATCTTTTCAATATTTTTAAATTATCTCAAATAAACAGATATTTTTTTATTATTTTTGTACCGCAAAAAGAAATTTGTTTTTATCGCGAAAAAAAAATTTAGAAAGAATCATATTTATAAAAAAATAAAAAAAATTAATTTTTTTTAAAAAATAAAAGAATATGTCAAAAAAAATATCTACTTAGAAAAACTAATTAGTTCCACATTTCATTTCAATTTTTTTATTTATAAATATTTTCAATTTTTTTTTTTTGCCGCAAAAGAAATATTTTTAAATTTTGCATCCACTATTTTTTATTTTCAAATTTTTCATCCACTTTCTTTTTTTCTCTAACTGATATTTTTAAATTATTTATTTATAAAAAATAAATAAATTAAATTTTTTAAAAAAATAAAAAATATATGTCAAAAAATATCTGAGTACAAAAATTAAGTTCCATATTCAATTTTTATTATTTTATTTATTAATATTTTTAATCTTTTTTGCTGTTAAAGAAATATTTTTAAATTTTGCATTCACTTTTTTTTCTTTAACTGATATTTTTTAATTATTTATTAAATTTGTATATATCATTATATATAATTTTTATATTTATCTCTAAATAAGTTGCATGAGAGGATGAACAGTCGAATCCTCCTTTATATTCAAATAATAAATAAAGCCAACGAATTTAATATATCAAGACTGACTGCGAATTTCATTTTAAGATTTGATTTGATTTGATTTGATTTTTTTGTTTTATTTTTTATTCTATAAATTAGTAATATTATTATTTATTAAATATTTATATATTATTTTATATCTTTTCTATATTTTTAGTATAATTTTTTTTCTACTCTTTTTGTTTATATTTTTTTATATTTTATCCTCTCAATAAAATTTTTTCTATTCTTTTATTTATTTAGAGTGATGAAGCTATTCAATATTGGCACACATAAATGGATGAAAATAGACTCCATAGCAAAGGCCAAAGAAAGTAGGCAATTGACCAAATTTTTTTTTGACTTTCTTTGATTAAATCTCCAAAACTTGAATTATATTTTAATTATATTGTGACTTTAATAATTATTATAATATTTTATTGCTAAATGCATTTTGTGTTTTAAATTTAGTATATCTATTAAAATAAAGACAACGTCGATTGCACGTACACTATAACTAATATATTATTAATAGTATCAAATTATTAGTGCTATCAAATTTTCTACTCTTAGATGAACCCCCTTTGATCATTTTCATCCGTTAGAATTTACTATTTATTCAACCACCTATTAAACCCAAGGGGCCCACTATAATCTCAACCACGCATCTTTTAATTCAAGAATTAAAAACTTAATAGTACCAATAACTTGGTACTATTAATAATATTCCAAACTAGTTCATATATATTATATATATATATATATATATATATATATATATATATATATATATATATATTGTATTTTAATTAAACTATATATATAGTTTATTCTTTTTGCTTTGGAATTATTGAAACATTAAATTAGATTGCATTGAGCCAATTTAACCAAATTACGAAACCAAAATCAAATCGAAGTCAATAGAACAATTCAATCGCACAAAACATAATATTTTATGTCTAATTTTTTTTTGAGAAAAAAATAATATATTATCTGCTTTGTTTATTTTTGAAATAAATTTAATTGGAAGTATGAAGTACCTAGATTTCGAACTCGGATCTCGGATATCAACCACCAAATTTTTTTATCATTTGCGCCAAAAAAAATTAATTATTATATGTCTAAGTTGAAATAAAAATAGTTGTGAAACTGACAAAAATTTTTTGGTCATTATTTTCTATTTGAAACGGCTTTCTTTTGGAGACCAAGAATATTATAATCAACGAATCTATGAATATGAGACAGAAATAGTTAGTTTAGTAATTATATATGGTCAATGGTCTATAAATGCGTATGATACAAAAAAAAAAAAAAAAAAAAAAAAAAAAAAAACTTAGTTTAGTCAAGGGGATAAGTTGGAAAAATAAATTTTTGTGCACAAAAATTTTAGGCTGCATATGATTCAAGTATAAACTAAAATTAACTATTTCAGAGATAGTTATAAATTCAGAAACAAATAGAAATTAGTATAATTTTATGTTTAAATGAGTATTAAAATTGTATCAGATATAAAAAAAATTATGTTTGCTTTGATAAAGTAGAATAAAAAAAATTAAAAAAAGATTTTTTTTTTAATTGAAAAAATTACTCTTTAAAAAATCTATTTAAAATAAATTTAATTATAATTTATATTATTTAAATTTATCTTCTGTATATAAAAAAATAATTTATTAAAGACTTTGAAAATTATAAACTTTTAAAAATTTTAAAATTTGTATATAAAATTTGTATAAATTTTAAAATTAATAAATTTTAAAAAATTTTAAAATTTTAAATTTATTAAAAATTAAAGTTAAAATTTTAAAAGTTATAAAATTTAAAAATTTTATAAATTAAAAAAATAATAATGTATAAATTTTTAAATTTTAAATTTTAATTATATCGAAAAATGTACTAAAGATGATACAAAAATTTTAATTTTGAATTCATATAAATTTAAAAATTTGTATAAAAAATATAAAAATTTCAAAATTTGTATATAAAAAATTTGTATAAATTTTAAAATTTTAAAATTTTAAAATTTATAACCTTTTAATATTTTTAAAAATTAAAATTAAATATTTTAACATTTATAAAATTCAAAAAATTAAATATAAAATTTTATAAATTTTATAATTTTATAAATTTTGTAATTTTTAAATTTTTAAAATTTTAATTTTAATTTTTTTTTTAAAAAAAAGTGCCAATGTAGGACAACTTTGTTCCCACTCAAAGAGAGAAATTATTAGAGAAAATAAAATAATTGTATTAAAATTTGATTGTGACTAACTTATCTAATAATATTATAATAAAATAAAATAATAGAACTTAGAGTTATACGCTACAGAAATTTTAGTATGAGAATTAAAAATAGTATAGTATCATGTCCTCAAATAATAATAATAATAATAATAATAATAATAATAATAATCTTCATTTAAATGAATTATTTTCTATATATATATATATTTTTTGTTATCCCATTCATCATTTAAATGAATTAAAAATAGTATAGTATCATGTTCTCAAATAATAATAATAATAATAATAATAATAATAATAATAATAATAATAATCTTCAGTAAATAAAAGTTTATTATGTTAGTATGAGAATTATATAGAAATTATTTTATTTATTTATTTATTTTTAAATAAGCTTGACTAAAAATATAAAGCAATGAGGTAAATTCCAATTACCATCGAGTCCTTATATATATATATATATATATATATATATATATAGATATAGATATAGATATAAATTTTAAGCCTTTGTCATTTTAGGAGTTACAATAATTTTTTAAATTATTTTTTAAAAAAATATAATAATAAGACACATTATATCTAGTGCAGTTGGGTAACGATTTGATGATTAATATTTAATATCTTAATTCAAAGTATAATTATTTTATATTTTTAAATAAGTTTATTTAAATATAAATGAACAAAAAAAAACTAGTAAATTGCTATATTTTTTTATAATAATAATAATAATAATAATAATAATAAAATTATAAATTTTTGAATGAATAAAATATATTAAATATACAATCAGCATTGCTTGTAATTAACGCCTATGACCCATAATCTTTTCTTTCTTAGAAATTAAATATCTGATCATGATGTGTTTTTTCTTTAAATTAAAATCGCAAGTAAATATCATTAATCACTATAAAATGACCCTCCGATTTTTTATTTACATTGCCCAAAATATCCAATATTTTATACCTGATTCGGATAATATATGATCAAAATCGGACCTGAAAAAAAAAATTAATAATATACATATATAAAAAATGTATCCATTAAAGTTTTGGATATGAGCCCGATATTTTACAGTTATGTCCGACATAGATCTATTTCAAACTAACGGGTAGGGTCCAAAATAAATTTTAAATCCATTACTCCTAAACCTTTATCTGAATTCCACTCAGGAAAAAAAAATAGTATTAAAAGCTCTTTGAAGTAGTCAAAGTCATTGCTAGAATTAAAGAATGGTGGATTGGAAATTGACAAACCTTACCAAATAAAAAGTATGAATACATTAATTAAACTAATTAAACTACCTTGTTTTTTAAAAAAAAAAACTAACTAGTGAGATCAACACTTTAATTAATTGTGAGAACAACAAAATGATCCTTCAAACTCTAATAAAGGATGTGAGTGCCTAGGTCACAAGCTTCAATTTAATCTTTTCATAGCCTATAAACAAACTGAACACGAGTAAATCGAGGTCACCTCGAAATAGACTTAAAAGTTGTTATAGTTAATTCGTGTTTGGCTCGAAACTAAAATGAGACGGAAATTCGTGTTCGGTTTGAATTCAAATTTTAGCATTAAACATTATTATTGACAACTAATTGGTTGGTGTTAATACTAATTTGTAATTGTTGATGCTTGTTTTTATCATAGTATTATTAATTAGTATGAAAGCCCTTAATTAAGGGGGCATGTTTGCTTTATGAATGGACTAGAAATGAAAAATAAATTTGAATTGCATTGCAATGAAAAATGAAACGTACGTCGAATTATTCAAAAAAAAAAAAAAAATTATTATTAAAATAAAAGTTAAAATGCTTATTTATAAATTTTAGAGAGAATTTTGATTAAGAGAGAAAAATGTTTGTTAGAAAATACTTGTAAGTGATTTATTTTGAAACAGATTAATCCGGAATTCAAAGCCGGAGTGGGTAATAAATGGATTGAGTCATTCTCATTCCAAATTAAGTAAAATGAAAATCAAAATATGATGATCCCCGCAAACCAAACATAAACTATCGAAATTAATGAATTACATTCTTATTCCATAATTCAAAATGGGTGAACCAAAACAAGCTCGATCATGTTAACAAAGAGATAAAACTTACAAACAATATTACATATCAAAATATTAGTAAATAATCTCTCTCTCTCTCTCTCTCTACCTTAAATCAATTCAACTAGGGTTGCTAACCTAGCTTGATGTTTGCAACTCCTATTCGACTTAAAATTGGCTCGAATTTGGATTGCTCCTAGTCAATTTGGTATGGCTCAAAAAAAAAATAAAAAAACCTCCATAAGATACGATCTCGCGAAAACTAAAATCTAACTAAAGAGTCAATTTTGATGAACCTGTCTCAAATGAAAGAAGTACTAACAAACAAGTATTGAAGTTCAACTCAAACATTTTTCGATCACTTTTTCAAGTTGCATTTTGGTTTTATACTATGGTTTAATTAATTTGCTGTTCACGCCATCATTTACTATTCTTTTTTAACTTGAAAAAGGCTAACGGGTCATATAAGCTATTTTTCTTTGGGCTTTCGGCCCAGTACCATTGGGCCTAACTAGTCTTAAGTAGGCCTGATATGCTGCCATGGTGGTGAGATTGTGAGATTTTTTTGCTTAGATTCAAATTTTAATTGATGGGAAAAGTTCTGTGACAATCCAGTACAAACTCATATGCAAAAGGAAAAGAAAAAGGGATTAAAATAGTTTGTTTTTAACTTTTCACCAAACAAAAAAACAACGACAACAATTATTTTTTGCCTTCTAAAATTATAATAATTCTAAACAATTCTAAACATAATCATGCCAAAATTTGAAAGGTGAGAAGTTGTACTTATAAGGCAATCTCCTCGAGTAACTTTGCCTGTTGATTTTTTTCTTTTTTCTTTTTTTTTTTGAGAAAGAGATAACTTGTTATTTGCTTTATTCATTAGGTAATTAAATAAACTAATTAAGTTTCGTTCATTGATTGTTAATTTTGTAGAGCTTTAACAATACTTGTATAGTTGTCTAATTTTGTTCTTTTGCTTTTCAAACACCTACAATCACTACAAAATATCAACATTTAAGAATATTTTTATTTTATATTTAGCGTTGTTTACGTTTCAGTATAATTTAGCATCATATTTTAAAACGTAAGTTAAAATATTCACAGATAAAAAGTTATAAAATATATTCTAATGTTTTAAAGTATCAGAATTGTTTAAAATTTTAATACTTTAAAATATTTAAAAAATATAAATAATAATATAATTTATTATTTAATAAATTAATTTAATATAATATATAGATGATTTATATGAGGATGGTTTTTTTAAGTATCAGTGTTTACTATATTATAAAAATATTAAAAATTAATTTTATATTGTAATTTTTATTTTTATTTTTATTTTTATTTTTTTTTTTTTTGCCGTGCGTGCATCTTTTGCCGGATAAAAAATAAATGAGGGTGATTCCTAATGAAAAACTGCTTCATTTATTTGTTGTCTATTACGGAAATAACATAAATCTCAAATGATTTAAACAGTGAATGAAACAGTCTCATGAGGATTGTTTTCCCCATCCCCTGTTTTCTAGACCAAATAATATTGTATTCTTCTTTTTCTATAGACACTGTTGAATATAAATATTTAAAATATTATTTTTTTAGTGAGTTGCTTAATTTTTTAAAAAATATTAATTATTTCATATAATATAATATTATAATAAAAAATTTTAAATTTAAATTCTGACATATTTATAATATTATTTATTTTTTTCCAAATTAATTCAGCTGACTAAACAAATCAAAAGAATATATATATATATATATATATATATATATAGTATGACTTATATATTTACAAAAGTGCAAATTCAAATATATTTGTGATTTTTTTACTATTTAATTTACATTGAAATTTATGCTATTTATTATTGTTATTATTTTTTAGTTGACTTTATAATAGCACAAATCTCAATACAAATCTAATGATAAAAAATTTATAAGTATAGTAGAATTTATATTTTTGAAAGTATATAATCTCTACTCTCTCTCTCTCTCTCTCTCTCTCTATATATATATATATATTGGATATAAAATATTAAAAAATTATCTTTTTGATAGTTTAAATTTTTGGAAAAAATTAATTACTTCAATATAATTCATCAATGGAAACAATCCACGCATCCACATCCATCACACGGATTCATTGATTTAGCCACTATCAAATGCAAAATATTAGACATAAATTAATTAACCACAGATGCCTCAAATTAGTTAATCAGGTATATATACATCATGCATGTATAATATATTATGCTAAAACTTAAAAAATAAGTATTAATGATAAAATTACTGACCTTTATTATAAATATCGCTATATAAACTATCGCTAGCTATATATACTATCGCTAGAATATATAAGGATAAATAGATTTTAAATATATTTTTATAATTTAATTTTAAACATAAATTAGATATTTATATTAAAATATGTTTAAAATATATTTTTATAATCTAATTTTGTTATAGTGTTACTCTCACGACAAAAAGAGAACAAATAAACAAATAAATAAATAATACATTCAATTAAAGGATTGGTTAAGGCTGAAATTTTATGACTAGTGATGGGTGGTAAAATCAGTTGGTGTTATTTTTGATGATTATTATTAAAACCGATTCCGATTTCTACCTCCTTAACGAACCTCTCCATGGCCTGCGCCGGCAGGCACATCGGCACGACGATCCCTTCCTCCCCCATCTCATTTCTGCCCTTCAGATGGAACGTCGCCAGGTTGGCTGTCGCCGGCCCGCCGTAGACGTTCACCCCCCACCCGAAGTCGACGTTCTCGAACCCGGCGCGAGTCACGTCCGACACCATGTACGAGCGTGCAGCCGACGTGCCAAAATTCGGCGTTCGCTCTGATATCATATTGAAGTCTGCGACGGACTGGATGTATTCGAGAGTGACCTCGGCCTTCGCGGCCGCCACCTTCTGCAGAGCGAATGCGAACCCGCCGTCTCTCAGCTCCCCCGCGGTCGCCGCCGCCACCGCGAATGCGAACGCGTTCCCGTAGAACCCCCGCGGCAGCGGCGAGTCACGAAGCCCCCGCGCGTTCACCACGAACTGTATGCGCGCCTCGTCGGAGGGCCCGTACCCGAGCGCCGCCGTGCGGCACAGCCACACGAACGCCGCCACCATGTCGAAGCGCGAGCACCGCGCGTGCGGCTGCCGCAGTGCGGAGAGCTCCCGGGGGCCGAAGAAGAAGGCGCGGCGCACGAGAGCGTCTGTGGTGGGCATCGCGGCGACGGCGGCGGCGCTGCTCTGCTCCGGGCAGTGGTATTCCAAGTGCGCGTGCGTGACGCGCGGCGGGGAGCGGGCGAGGAGCAGCTCCCGCGCCCACACGGGCGGCACCGTCGGGGCGCCTGGCACGCCTCGGGCGAGCTCGCCCAGGGCTTGCACAATCTGCATCACCCCCGCCGCGTCCGCCATGTTGTGGCAGATCTGCAGCGCGAAGACGAACCCCCCGCACCGCAGCCGCGTCACCTGGATATATTAATTCATTGTGGAATATAAAATATTAAAATACCGCACAAAACAAACTGACGTAAAATATATGTATATATATTACTCCTAGCAAAGGTTTGTATGTTTTACGTATATTCCTAGTTGTAAAATTGATTAAAAGTTTCTTTTTTATATTAAAGTATGAAAATATATTCTTTTTCTAGTTATTTCAATGTAAAATTATGATAACATACTTGATATCAAGACTTAACCATTACTATCTCACCTATATATTGCTTAATAAGATTGATTTTACATAAGTATCACGTAAATATATATATATACTTGTTGCAAAAAAGAATTTCTTTTTGTCAGAAATTTAGTTTGGACAATTTTACTAGCTCAACAGTATTATTTACTTGTTCCAATTATGGTCAAAATTCATCAAAAGTAGTAAAAATAAGAGGTTATAAAAAAAAAAAAATTACTTCTTTAGCAATTTAAGTTTTTATTTCTCGCCTGTATGAACAGCAACGGCCGATCGATAACGACGGCCGCATTGCTATCGGGCTCGCAGAGCAGCTCCTCAATGCAGGGGATCGGCGGGCTCATCAGATCGCCGAAATCCTCCACAGCGACATCCGCGTCGGCCTCGACGAACACGGCGCCCTCGCCGGTGCAATCCACCACCAGCTTCCTCCCCTCGACCTCACGCAGCCGGCCCGCGAGAGGGTAGTAGTAGACCAAGGCGTCGGCGAGCGCCTTCTTTACGACCGCCGCGGGGTCCTGCACGGCCTTCGCCGGATCACTCGGGTATAAATGGATCCCCGACCGGTAAAACCGCAGGCCCTGCTGGTCGTCGATGTCGGAGAGCGGCTTGCGCTCGTGCGGCGTCGGCGTGGCCGGGGCGACGAGCGTCGCCGCGCCGCGGCGAGCCTTGAAGGTGAGAGAAGAGGCCATAGGCGCCATACACATATAACTAGCTAGTGTTGTTAATTTAAAGCGGTGATAACATGCATATGTTCTATCTACGTAATTAACGTACGTAGTTGGATGAGTTTATATAGGAAATTAATGAAGTGTGAACAAAGTATTCAAAATGGTTTGGTAGGTCGTAAGGTGTGGAGAGAATGAATAAATTTGCTTTTATTCACGTAAATGGACAATTCAAAGGTTGTAACCGAGTATACCCCACTACTTTTATACTTTATTTATTTTTTTTTTAAAAAAAAATAATTGATAAAAATGTACAGTATTTATTTAAATTATAAATTATTTTGAATCAATTATTTGAAATTTATTTAAAAATTTAAATTATTTATTGATTTTAATAAATATATAAATATATATAAATATTTAAATTAAATTTGTAAAGATAAATGATAAATTTAAATTTTGAGTAAAATATTGAAAGAACCGTACGTACGTATGCATTCAAAATTCGCATTGATAAAAATAATTTAAAATAAAATATTTAACAAAATAGATGTGACAGAAATTATTTTTTATATATAAAATAATTTATTATAATTATTGTAATAATACTATTTTTTAAAAAATTCAGAAGAAAATAAAAATGGACAATTATGTAGTAGTTTGGTCTATTTAATTAATATTATCCAGTGATCTGACCTTTTTTTCTTTTTTTTTTTTTTTTTTTTTTTTTTTTGAATTCATGCAGTGATATATTATATGTCTTTATTAGCATACATTTACCTAGAACCAAAAAAAAAAAAAAAAAAATGAATAATACTTTAATACATCTTACAAATTTTGACCGTTTATTTTTTAAAATAGGTGCTACAGATATAATATCACTCGGGGTATGACTTACGTACTATTGAGGTATAGATACTATTCATCAAATACCTATCTAAAAAATATTTTGGTCTTTGCAACTAAAGATACTATAAATTTCTCAAATACCTACAATAATAAATAAAATTCATATTAAATCCAAACTATAAATTTAGAGGTCGTTTGGCCTAGATACTAGAAAAGTGATTTATTCAGAATTGATTTTGATTAAAAACTGTAGAACGTTTGGCCGGCTTTGTTTACATAAAAATTAATTTTTCTGAAGTAATTTTTTAAAACGGTTTGATACAATTTTTTTTTTTTATTTGTAAATAATATTTTTTTTTTCTAAATTTTATTTTAAAATAATTTAAATTTAAAATTAAAAATTTAAATTTTCACAAATAATTTAAAATTTGATATTTTAATTTAAAATATAATACCAAAATAAAAAAATATATTTAAATTCAATAATTTTTTAGTTGGATACTTCACAAATGGGGCATTATCTAATTTGGTAATTGGCAAAAATAAATAAAAAGTTTAAAATGTATATGATGCTAACAAATTTGGTATATACTAATAATTTTTTTTATTATTGTCATATTAACTAATTCAAATCGGTAATCTGTATAGCAAATTACTATATGTAAAATCCAATTATATTTTTTACTAATTAAGAATTAAAATTTTTATATTTATGATGTAATGTTAATTGCTCGAGCTAGTTTAATTCCGTACTATTTCTGCCAATTGTGAATCCGAATTAATGATTCATATCGTTAAATTTGATCTAAATTATTTAAATTTTTTAAAATTCAAATTTATAGGTTTTAGAATGTTATTTGCCTGATGATCAAGTTTTATATTAGTCATTAAATAGTATTAATTTTGAGGCTATTCGAATATTAGACAGAAGATATTAGAAAATTAGAAAATTATAAAATTTAAAATTTAAAATGGTTAAATAGTCTAGATCAACCATAGTGGTATAAATTGTCAATTCCAACTTTTTTATATAGTAATAACTCCCTTTATATATAAAATTAATGCTGTTGCAAACTAATTTTCTTGCTGTGTGATCTTTTTGAGGCACATATTTCCTTGTGCCATAAAAGCTTCAACTTTTTTTACTATTCAAACCTTTCCTACATATGACCATGTCCTAGGTTATTTTTAACCCCAACCTACACGACTTAATTTTTTCTTCTAGTTAGGTAGGGTCATATGAAAAGAATATACATGGTGCATATATATAAATAGAGTTTAGTTACTGTGCTTATACAAGCACCAAGCAATTTGGTATATATATATAAATAGAATTTAGTTACTGTGATTGTACAAGTACCAAGCAATTGGTGCTGGTAAGTTTTCTACCGTTAGATCTAATTCTTTGATTAATTTTATCCCTTAGATCATACTATTCCACCAACCACCCACTAAATTCAAGGGGCCCACCATCATTCTAACCGCACATTTCTACATCTAAAATTAAAAAACTCACAAGCACAAATAACTTGTGCTTTTACAAGTATAGAAGCTCAATTCTATATATATATATACACAACTTAAGTTTTTTTTCATATATCAATAGATTTATTTTTAATGATAGGACATTTAAATTAATAAATAATATCATTTAATATGATTATATATATTATTTGAAGTATCTAGAAATTAATTTATTTTTTTCTTCAATATTGTTCACTTGTTCATAAAGCGGATATCAAAATGAACAACTGAAAATAAATATTTTTTAAAAAATGATGATAAAATTTTTATAATCAAGATCAAAAGTATTGATCATGTTTTAAATAATTTTTTAAAAAATTTAACAAAAAATTAATTGGTTTAGATTTTTTTTTTACACCGTTAAATGACAAAATACCTCATATTAATCATTAAAATTATAAATTTTACGATCCTTTAATTATTAGGTTAATGATCGATACCGAAAAGATTTAAAATTTGATTTCTAAATATTTCAATTGGTATAGATCATATTTAATGATGCCAATTACCATTATCGAAAACAAAACGGTAGCAATAAAACTAGTTTGCTCGTGATAATATTCTAACATGATTTAAGAGGTGGAATTGATAAAAAAGATAGATCTAACGACAAAAAACTAATGAGCATTCAGTGCTTGATGTTTTTAAAAACATCATAGCTATATATTTATATAATAGAGTTTATATACTTTTAAAAATATAAGTCCAATTATACTTGGAAATTTTTTATTATTGAATTTGTATTGGAATTTAGAGTTTATATATTTTTAAAAATATAAGTCCAATTATACTTGTGAATTTTTTATTATTTAATTTGTATTGGGATTTGTGCTATTATAAAATCAACTAAAGAGAGGAAAAAAAAATATAATAGCACAGATTTCAAAACAAATTTACTGAAAAAAAATTTACAAATATTGTTGAACTTGTGCTTTTGAAAATATATAAGATCTACTCTCTCTATATATATATATGCGTTCGGCTACTATACTCTTATGAGTAAAATTCTTTCGTACTCATAAGTTTTTATCTCTTGGATGAAGGAATGTGCGGTTAGGATTATAGTAGTTTCTAAAATTTATACTATTTCACCAACCCTAGGGAGACTACTATCATCCTAATCGTACATTTCTTCATCCAAGGGCGAAAAATTATGAGTATAAAGAGGTTTATACTCATAAGAGTATAATAGTCCTACGCATAGATATATATATATATATATATTAAAAAATTGATAACACCAATGACTTGATGCTGTTAATAATATAATGCCTAAGATTTATTAGGGATTGATAAAATATTAATAATTTCAAGATGTAAAAAAAAATAAATAGATAGTAAATATTAATTATTTATATACTATATAATTAATTAAGTAACAGTTGCAGCTGATTAATCCTCCTTTTACCTCTCAGTACGTGTAGTACATGTGTTGTGCTTATCCTCCTAATTTTCTTCTCATAATTTTCTTCGTCAACGCCGAGAATGGATGGATCGTCAAAAAAATGCACATCACATGTGCAAACACATGCATTTCGTTGTCCATGCTTTTTACTGTTCTTCTTTTTGACCCTACTCTAAACGCGCTTTTACATCTAATTAATTCACGCATATTAATTCCACTAATAAGTTTAATTATATGCGTCATTACTTCATGATATTGTTATATAAGATTTAGTTTTGAGATTACACAAAAATACTATTTGATCGAGTTGTGCACATGCATAAAAGATGTTATATATGTAGCTCTCTTAATTTCTGGAGCAGCATTAAAAATAGTAAACTGGAATTAATTACGTACTTTGTCATCTCTATTTCTTATATTTATTTTTTATTTAATTAACTACTGAATATATGCATGGTAAAATTACATTTAAGCATGATTAATCGTGCGGCCTCATCTTCTTGATTTGCCTTATTATTATTATTATTATTATTATTATTTTTTTTTGAGAGAAAGACAGTATGCTGCCGCTTCATTTAAGGCGAGGATGAATTTAGTATAAGGGTAGGGCAGCCAGTGTCTGCAGTAAAGCAGCCGGGCCCCCAAAAAAAAAAAAAGGAGGTTTGGGAGGCGCACGCACTCAAGAAAGGAGATTTGGGTAAAAAAGCGCTCATCACTATCGCAGCCACGTGGTAGTTCATTTGGCTGGAAAGGACTTTGAAAACAAGAACCGTACCCTCCGTGAGATCCTCGCCGATATCAGACTCTACCGATTCTACTGGACCAGATTTTGTGCCTATTTTTTTTTTTTTTTTGCCTTCTTATTACTAATTAATTAGTTTTACGCCTTAATTATTAGAAAAAAGAAATTTTTAATTAATTAGAGTTTGATTATTTTCTTTCAATTTTTAATATTGAATAAAAAATTATATACAAAGGCGTATAAGTAAAAAAAAAAAAAAAGGAAAAATATATAGATTAATTCCATGTCAATTATAACTAAGACTATTTTTGAATCTTTTTTGAATAACATTGTATTAGAGCCTAGTGGTTAAATTAATTCCCTTCACGTTCTTTTAGAAGGTTCTATATTCAATTTGTACAACTAATTCACCTGATCTCTATAAGGTAATTAATTAGAGGGAATTAATATTATTTTTAAATTGTTATTAGTTAAATCGATTTTTTTGGTAGCAGCTATAACACAAATTAATTAAAACTAGTGTAGTTATCCGCGCGATGCAGCGGATAAATTTTATTAAAATATTTTTTTATATTTTTTTTAGATTATATATTATAGTTAGAAAAAATAAATATTAAATATGCAAATTAACCAAAACTATTTAATATAGAAGATTTTGTTGAGAATAAAAAAATAAAATTAAACCTAAATGATATATAATCAACGTGAAAAATACAAAAAAAAAAAAGAAAAACACTATTGATTGTATTTACGATAAAAATTTCGTGCAAATAAATTTTGTTATCAATTTTTTGAAGAATTGAATTTAACTGTGCCAGCAGAGTGAAATGAGTACCGTTACATGCCGGGGTTCACACGTGCCAAAGGATTCTCGCCACCGTCTGTGGCACATGCGTGGCTCATCCTTCCCACGTCCACATCACGATTCTCCATCCCTCTCTCTCTCTCACTCTCGTATGCATATAAGAGTCTCTCCAACTCTTCACACACACAAACACTCTCTTATAGAAAAATGCAAAAGGATAGATGAGGGAGTATATAATGAGTAGGAGATGAGGAAAAATAAGGAGGCGTACGTTTTGGAAAGACACGAGGGAGGTGATGGGGTGTAAGTTGTAGGAAGAAATTAAAATATGAGGGGAGGTGAAAGAGTGTAAGTTGTAGGAAGAAATTAATGAGAGGAGGTGTAGACATGAGAAAGAAATTAATGAGGAAATGTGAAGAATGTAAGAAAGAAAGAGACAATTCACGATAGAGAGAAGATGAGAAAGTATGAGAGCGTTTACAAAAAAAATAGAATTAAATGTCATGTGGAAGGGGGTTGGGAAAGAGAAAGAGATGCTTCATGAAACAAGAGAGTTGAAGATAAAAAATATTTTTAAAAATAAAATATTAAAAATAATAGATCTCATTACCCTCAAGTTAAGGAAATAATGCCACATCAGATTTAATTAGGAGAAATCATATATAGGTATAGAAGATGTTCCACCCATAATTAACTCGATAATTAGCTCAATTTCCTCTTATATATTTACTTTGAAAAAAAAAAACATTAATATTTCATTAATTCTTGTTCATTTTGAGGATATGTCATTAATTAATAATTGATTATGGGTGGGATCGATCGAGTTATCCTTTTTTTTGTACTTTAATTAAGATTAATAAGTCAATTACATAAGTAATATAAAAAATCATACAAAAATTATTATTTTTTTTGAAAAAAGATATTATTTGGTATTAGGTATACGTTATTGATGAAATAATAATGAAAAAATTGAAAAGTTCAGTTATATTTCTAAGGGCCCGTTTGGATGTGGGCTAGAACGGGGAATAGCGGGTTTATCCCCTTATTCTATCAAACGCATCTGGAATCAACCGGTATTGCGTATTCCAGTATAAGTAGAATAAGCTGGAACAATAATTCTTATCCATTATTTTATAATTTTTTTTTTTACCAAACTACCCCTCCTCCACTCATTTCTCACTTCCAATATACTCTCATCATCACAAATCCATCTCTCTCCTCTCTCTTTTCCTTCATCCCACCTCCTTTCTCTCTTCCCAATACACTCTCATCATCAGAAATCCCTCTCTCTCCTCTCTCTCTTTTCCTTCATCCCACCTTCTTTCTCTCTTCCCAATACACTCTCATCATCACAAATTAATATTATAAAATTTTAAATTTTAAAATTTAAATGTTGAAATTTTATATTTGAAATTTTAAATTTAATTTGGGAAAATAAAATAGTAAATTAAATATTATTTTTAAATAATATAATTTAATTATGATTATAATTTTATTTTTATTTTTTTAAACCATTAATCCATTAATTAAAATGAAAAAAATAATTTTATCAAATTTTTATCACATAATAAAGCTTGAGGGCAAAAATTTATAAATATTTAGCAAATATACGATTTTTGCAAATTTTAAAAAATTTTTTTGTTAAAAATTTATTATTTAAGATTAATATTATAAAATTTTAAATCTTAAAATTAAAATGTTGAAATTTTAAATTTTAAATTTTAATTTTAATTTGTGAAAATAAAATATGAAATTAAATATTATTTTTAACTAATATAATTTAATTATGATTATAATTTTATTTTTATTTTTTTAAACCATTAATCCATTAATTAAAACGAGAAAAATGATTTTAAAAAATTTTTATCACATAATAAAATTTGAGGGCAAAAATTTACAAATATTTAGCAAATATACGATTTTTGCAAATTTTAAAAAAAAATTATGTTAAAAATTTATTATTTCAAATTAATATTATAAAATTTTAAATCTTAAAATTAAAATGTTGAAATTTTATATTTTAAATTTAAATTTTAATTTCAGAAAATAAAATATTAAATTAAATATTATTTTTAAATAATATAATTTAATTACGATTATAATTTTATTTTTATTTTTTTAAACCATTAATCCATTAATTAAAACGAACTAATTAGATTTTAACAACTTTTATCACATATTAACTCTTGAGGGCAAAAAGGTAATTTATCCAACTTATCCTCTTTATTCCTCCTATTCCTCATTATTAAACTAATCACAAAATCTCTTATCCCTGGAATCATCCCAAACGCTTTTTCGTTCTAGTTCCGTACTTTATACTTATCCCCGATTTAGCTAATTCTACCTTAACCCGATTCCAAACGCAGCCTTAAGTAAATTCATCACTTAATTGAAAAAAAATGGAGAGGAAAAATTATTCCACATTCAAAAGCTTGACTACATTTTAATTTAGAGTTTATTTAATCTCAATTGACTATGACTTCCAAAACCTAATCCCTAAAATTAGTTACTTAATTAGTTCTCGAAATTCCAAGGAATTTTATAAAATAATAATAATAATAAGGAATAATTGTCTGTGTAACCCTGAAAACTGAAGAAATATCTGATTTACCCCTCTTATTTTTTTCTTTCCAATATACCCTTCATACGTTCCACCGTTATTAAAAATACCCCTACAGTTTCCCTTTGTTAAGTTAACTAGAGTTAAACTAAAGTTAAATAATAATCGGAGTTGAAAATTATAAGATATACCTATTTTGCTCGGGTTTAGAGTTTAGGGTTTAGAATTTTTTAGGGTTTAGGGTTTTAGGGTTTAGGGTTTAGGGTTTAGGGTATATTTGAAATGGCAAAATGGTAATTTCACACAGATAACGGCAGCTCCAAACGGTACACTAAAAGAGTTTTAACTTTAGGAGTATTTTGGAAAGAAGTTGGAACGTAAGAATGATAGTTTTAATATTAGCCTTCTAAGAGGGGTAAATCTGAAAACAGAAAAAATTTTAGGAATATATAGAAAATTATACTAAAAAAAAAAAAATGTATTATACTATGTATATTTATGTACACACTTTTCTCCTTTTTTTTTTTTTTTTTTTTTTTTTTTAAATTATTTTTATGTTCACACAAGAAACTGCACTATTGACTAAAGAAAAAAAAAATATCAGTGGCCAAGAAATTGACTATTTTTATTATTTATTTCCTTGTCAATGTAGAATTGATGAAATAAAGCTTATGTATAACTGAACTTGGGTTTGAAGATTAAGTTATCTTGTCACAGATAAGTTAGGGTATAATCTATACCATATAATGAATTCTCATATTTTTAAGGTGACGTGGCACATTCTCCATAGCTTAGAATATTTTTATTATTATTTTTTTTTTACAATAATTGTCTTCTCTCTCTATGTCTTCTCATTTTCTCTAACATCCATCCCTTCATCTCCCCACATGCATGCATTGATTAATTTAATTATTGTGGTGGTGGTGACGTTTGATACTTTAACAAATCGTAATTGTCATTTAATTTAATAAGTTAATTAAGCATATGGTGTTAATTTGCTTTTTTTTCTTATATGCCATCCAAGTTAATTAAGCATATAGTGTTAATTTGCATTTTCTTCCTATATGCCATCCGCTTCCGTACCTTCTTTTTTTCTTTGTGGGGTTTTTATAGACCCCGTACAAGATACTTCGGCAGCGTGGTCGTAGCGGTGCTGGAGGCGGTGAACGTGATGGCAGTGGAAACCAAGACGGTGATGGTGGAGTCAGAGGCGTAGGCAATGGTTGTCGAGATCGATGTGGCGGCGGCAGCAGTGACGAATCCTTCAATTTGAGTGTTGAATCAAGAGTTTTGATGGTTGGTTTTGTGCTCTGCTCGGGTGATCTTGGTGGAGTTTTTCGCGCCCTGCTGCTGATATTGCCGGGCCATAGAATGTGGGAGCGTGCTGCCGTTGTCTTCAAGTGCGTCGCTACCTCGAGAGGTAAAAATCGCCGCCCCTTTCTTTGATTCTTTGTGAGCGATTTTTTACAGAAATATCATGCAATTATTTATTTATTTATTTATTTATTTATTTTTATTTTATTTTTTTTTGCCTCAGGTACTTATATCATATTTTTCTATTTGGTGTTGCTGTAAACCCTAATGCAACTTTTTTACCTAATACTTTATTTTATCACTTACTATATACGTATTTTAATTTTTTAACAATTTTATTTTATTTTATTTTATTACAGAAATCGTTGGCGATTTATTACAATGATTTATCTTTTTGTCTACGGGTGCATTTATCTGATTCTTCGGTAAATCGTAATTCAACATATGATTATATTATTGCAAAAAGGCGAGATCCTGGTGAGTGCCCTAAATTTGTCGTAGCATGATTTCATTCTGTAATTTGATATTGAATTGATCTATATCGAGATTTTAGAACAATTTATTTATATTATTGTAATAAATTTAGTATAAATTTAGCTATAATAATATATGTCCGCTGCATCGCGCGGATCACTACACTAGTATTAGATTAATAACATTGGTTTTGCGCAGAGCCAAATATTGTGGGGTTATTTAGAAGTGAAAAGTTCCAGAGCAACGCACAATTTGTGAGTTTAGTAAACTCGACTTTATGTTCCATTCCACCGAAGTCGAAATGTCGATCTCTGCACAATTTCTATATCAAAATAAATATCGACACCGACGATCTTTTTATAGCCACGAGCGAGTTCAGCCTTTAGTATTGACAAAAATAAATAGACGCTGACACATCTTAAAATCAGGAAAAAGAAAAAGTAACAATCCACTCAAATAAATTCACTTCTATTTTGGATGAGACACAAAATTCAAAACAACTCAAAATTAATTTGAATTTATTGGGTTTGGGTATAATATGGCCCATGCCGGCCCAACTTTTGTGGGTTAGGATGGGTTAGTTTATGACTTCCAAAATAAAGGCCCAAAAATGTTCAGTCCCCTATAATATCAATAGCACCAATAACCCGAATAAGTTTTTTATATTGTTCGGTTACTATAATATCAATAGCATTAAATATTTGAGTTTTCTGTCATTACATTTATTTATTTTTTTTATTTTTATCTCATAAATTATATTATTTTATACATCATTCACGAAATTCTAGAAGCTCACTATTATTATAACGACATATTTTTTTTATTTAAAGATCGAAAATTTACTAGCACCAATAACAATAACCTGCTGCTATTAATAGTATATATGTAACCATTTTTTTTTGAGAGAGAGAAATCGAAAGCGAGCTTACTTTTTCATTAATTTTTTTAAAATAAATTTAATTAGAAATGTGAAGCTATTACATTCTAAATTTATAATTTTGAGTAAAAATTATTACTAGCTTGCACCTGATTCCTCTGTTTGATCATTTTTACAAATTCATCAACTTTTCATCCATGCATGTAAATAATGTAAATAAACAAATGCACTGCAAGAAGATAATTATTCAACCTATGATTAAAAGTAGGAAATATATATATATATATATATATATATATATATATATATATATATATATATATATATATATATATATATATATATATATATATATAATTTATTTGAACTATAAATTATTTTAAATTTTAATTTTAGAATCTAATTTTTTTATTTAATTTGAATCAACGATACTTTAATTTCAAAATTTAAATATATAACTTATCTTTGCATATTTAGTTAGCATACTTTAATTCTCGCAACTATAAATTTATTAGAGTTAGAAATTAATTTAAAAAGTAAAGTTAATAAAATAAATTCAAAATAATTTATTATTCATATAAATTCTATACGTTTTTAACTTAAAGATATGCATAACAATTGAAAAGAAACCCTTAATCTAAAGAGGGGAAAATCTAATTGTTTCTATTTTAATGGATGGAATAGGTTCACTCTACTTTTTAATTCCCATACTAAACTATCATAATTTGCTAAAAAAAATTATTATATACAAGATATGTAAAAAACTAATTAAACTATTGGGTAAAATTTTCAAAAATTAATTATAAAATTTTAAAGTTTAAGAGTCAATTTACAGAATTGCTAAATTTTACAATGTTTAATTTTTGTATATATTTTTCTAAAAAAATTTTAAAATTTTAATTATTATTAAATTTAAAAGTTAGTTAATTACTAAAATCTCCTCCTAATTCTTCTTCTTCTTCCTCCTCCATTCTCATCTCAAACATGCAGTAGAATCCGAGCTCGGAAATGCTCAGTAATGGCGACGCGCCTGCTCGCGTTCCCCCTCAAACCCTCCTCTCCTCCTCCTCCTCCTTCTCCCTCCTCCTTTTTCCTCTCGCAGGGATTCAAAATCCCATTTTCCTCTCCCCCAAGATTCCAATTTTGCAAATTCGCGGCGTACGCACATGCCGAATCGGCTTCAAAATCGAACTTTGATGTCGATTTTGCGAGAGAATCGGAAAAGGAGGAGCTTTCCTGGGAGAAATTCAACGCTTTGATCCAAGCCCACTGCTCAAAAGGCCACCTCGACGAGCCCTTGGATCTCCTCGCCCGCATGGAGGCGCTGGGCATGCGCCCCAGCCCCTCCTCCTACGCCCGCCTCATCGACGCCCTCGGCCGCGTCGGCCGCACCCTCGAAGCCGACGCCGTCTTCCAGGAGATGCGGCGCTTCGGCCTCCGCCCGGGCCCGGCGCACTACAATTCGCTCCTCGGAGCGTTCCTGCGGAAGGGGCAGCTGCACCTCGCCGACCACCTGCTTGTGGAAATGCACGAGAGAGGCGTCGCGAGGAAGAAAGAGACCTTCTTGCTGCTCCTCGATTCCTACGCGCACGCCGGGAGGCTAGAGGACAGTTGGTGGGTTCTTGCGGAGATGAAGCGGCGGAGAATTCTATTGGACACGCATGTTTATAGCAAGGCGATTGCGCTGTACAGGGATAACGGCATGTGGAAGAAGGCGATGGCGCTCGTGATGGAGATGCAGGAGCTGGGGATCGAGCCGGATAGAAGGATTTACAATGGGATTATCGACACGTTCGGGAAATACGGTCAGTTGGACGATGCGGTGAAGGTGTTCGATAAAATGCTTGAGAGAGGGTTGAGGCCGGATATTGTGACTTGGAATGCTTTGATAAGGTGGCATTGTAGGGCCGGGGACCTCAAGAAGGCGTTAAGGTTTTTTGCGAAGATGCAGGAAGAGGGGTTGTACCCGGATCCGAAGATTTTTGTTTCGATTATTAGCCGGTTGGGGGAGGAGGGAAAGTGGGATGAGATCAAGAGATTGTTTGAGGGGATGAAACTCAAAGGTCTTAGGAAAAGTGGGGTCATTTATGCAATCTTAGTTGATATTTACGGGCAGTATGGGCAGTTTAGGGATGCCGAGGATTGCGTGGCTGCTCTTAAGGCGGAAGGTCTCCAGCTTTCGGCCAGTGTCTTTTGTGTACTAGCGAATGCTTATGCTCAGCAAGTAAGTTTCTGCGGCCGGTTTTAGAGAATTAAGAGCTGTGCATATGACTGAGATTGATATTTCTACTCATGAGGCGGTCGTAATAACGATTATCGTAGAATTTTGGATGCTTGAAAACAGAATGGTTTGCCTTCGACTAGAGAAGTATCAATGTCGCCCATCATTAGCTAACATCCCAAGTAGACCGAAAAAGCCTTTTCATTCACTTTGTATGGTATTCTACCTCCTTAAGAAGGTTGTCCTCAGCCCAAAGAAAGAATCGGTAAAAAAGCTTAGAATAAGTAACTAATTCTGAGTAAAGATAAGTAACGGCTATTAGTTGTAAGCACTAAACGAGATAAATTTGTTGTCCATGCAATGTTTGATATTTGATATATTGGTTTTTCCGTGTAGCTCCCTTGATAAGTTTTGGCCCTTTGAAGTAGAGCCCTTATAAGTCCGGGCATTTAGGCCAAGGTTAGCTCAAACTGGAGTTGAATCTTCAGACAAAAAATTTTCCAGCAAGGAATCAAGTAATCCTGGCTCTTTTTTATGCTGAGCAGTATTTGAATCAAGGATCAACTGTTAACTAAGCTTATCAATGCAATTGGAGCAATAAGCAGCTAGTCTTGATCTTTAGTTATTTTCTGGCCCCTTTTAGCCTTAATTCTGTACATGTTCTCTGATGCACTATGCCTGTGCCTTTTCCTTGTTACTCTTCTATGTTTCTGTTGTACTTTTTTACCTTGAAGACAACATAACATCTGGTAACTCGGTTCCTTTTATTCAGGGTTTGTGTGAGCAAACAGTAAAAGCATTTAGATTAATGGAGGAAGAAGGTATTGAACCAAACCTTATAATGCTCAATTTGTTAATCAATGCGTTCGGTATTGCTGGAAGGCATTTAGAGGCAGTAGCGGTATTTGAACATATCAAGGACAGTGTAAGTAGCGTATTGGGGAAGAAAATGAATTGCTGTTTCTATGTTTCTCTTAGATTTTTATTTTACTTGCTATCAATTCTAATTGTATCTGCCTCATTGCTACTTACAGGGTATAAGTCCAGATGTGGTTACCTACAGTACTCTCATGAAAGCATTCATGAGAGCAAGACAATATGAAAAGGTCCTCTTCCTTTTCTGCACCAACTAATTGGTTTGTAGATAAGATGATGTTCTCTTAGATTCTGTGACTTCTGTCAACTTGCGACCAGTCGATCTTTGCATTCTCATGCATGTATATACATTTAGACTATATTAAGTAAGATTGTTGTGCTGAAGATATCGATATTTTTGTGAAGAGAAATAATGGTGGGAATTTCTGTATAACAATTGATGTTTTTTGACCTTTATTGCACTTAATATGGTTGAATTGGTCATATTGGGAACTTACATTAAAAATGTGATGATTTACATTCTTTTTTGTTTTTGTTTTTTTTTATTTTTTGGGCTAGATCAGGTCTTAGGAATATACAAGGAAATGCAGAGTGCTGGATGCACCCCAGACCGAAAAGCTAGGGAGATTCTGCAAAATGCCTTAATCATCCTAGAACAAAGAGGATGTAAGTGCTTCATATGCTGTCTTGTTTTTCCGCTTTCAGGGATCCGCTTATTTATCTTTACTGTCGTTTCCTTTACAGGCAGTTTAGTTAGTTGAAGTTTGAAACCTCCTCAGATTCTGAAGTATTACAATGTTTTTGCAAATAACAAGGCAGGTAAGCCATCTTCTTTTTCTTCTTTATCATGGAGGAATGTTTCGTGGTGGATAATCCTTCAAAGGTAAATTCACTTTGCAAATGGATTCTAAGTGTTTTCAACTCATAATGTTTTACCTTCCTTTCATAACATATTGAGACTTTGTCTTTGTGCGTCTTATGTTTTATATCTGCTAGGGCACTCCTTTGGTGCACAAATCGTTCTACTGTTTCTCATTCTAATTCTCATATAATGTTTTACTTTCCTTAGCTTTGCCGTGACAGAAACATGAAGCGAGTAAAAACCTTTGAGTAAATCAACCTCCGTTTCCGCAAAGGAAGGATCCCAATTGATGTGGTATTTAATCCGCGGAGTTATCAGATGTTACAAACTGCATAACATCATTAAAATTTCTGGAACATTTTTGATGTTTCAAAGAAATATGAGTGGTTCTGCGATTGTTTGAGAAGGTATGCTGCTGAGTAGTATGATACTTTAGTATCTTTCTTGGCTGTCCAGGTCATTTGTTTTGACAGCAACCTGATTTTATTTCGTATTTGAGTTCTGCAACATATTTCCAATGTCTGACTCGTTCATGTATTATGTGCTTCTTTTTTCTTCAGGAACTATTAGGCACCTGCTTTGGGCAAAAAATTAAAGAGGAGGAATACACGAAGCACGATTCTTGGTTCCCTAGAAGCTTATATGGATGAACATAAAATTAAATGTAAAATCGTACAAGTGATGAGATCATTTCTATAACTTTTTCTGATGTTTATACGTAATAATGCGTCTTAAGTTTATACGATGGTTGTTTCTAGTAGAGAATATGCGCTGTGCAATCATTTTGGCGTATGTGTTCTTACTGTTAGCATATATAAAACTTTGGTTATATTGTGTTGAAGATGGGTCTGATAGGATAGTTTTTTCGGATTATATGAGATTATATGGAATCAAAAATTGTAGAGGATGTATTTTGAGATGCAGCAAGTGCATGTTCATCTTGGCTCTACGAACATCTCTGTTTGGAGCAGCAGTGCTTACTCATCGAGCCCGAGTACGAAAGTTTATGAGGAAATTAATTATTGATGCTTTGTTCGAACAACTCTTACAGAGTCACAAACCACTCCAGTTGGGGCAAACATGCACTTAGTATTGATTCCATTTTGTACTTTGCTTTTGTGTATTAACAGATAGGGTTGTATCTGATTGGGACTTTAATTTTGATTCAGGGTTAATTTAACATGCTTTCTCTCATTCTTCAGTGCTATATAATAAAAAGGGGCAATTTCCTACGTACCCCTAAAAATTTTTCTGTTTTCAGATTTACCCCTCTTAGAAGGCTAATATTAAAACTACCCTTCTTACGTTCCAACTTCTTTCCAAAATATTCCTGAAGTTAAACTCTGTTAGTGTACCGTTTGAAACTACCGTTATCTGTGTGTAATTACTATTTTGCCCTTTCAAATATATCCTAAAATTCTAAACCCCTAAACCCTAAAACCCTAAACCCTAAACCCTAAAACCCTAAACCCTAAACCCTAAAACCCTAAATCCCTAAAAAATCCTAAACCCTAAACCCTAGAACCCTAAAAAATCCTAAACCCTAAACCATAAAACCCTAAACCCTAAACCCTAAAACCCTAAAAAATTCTAAATCCTAAACCCTAAACCCTAAACCGGGGCAAAATAGGTATATCTGATAGTTTTCAACTCCGATTATTATTTAACTCTAGTTTAATCCTAGTTAACTTAACAAAGGGAAACGGTAGGGGTATTTTTAATAACGGTGGAACGTATGAGGGGTATATTGGAAAGAAAAAAATAAGAGGGGTAAATCAGATATTTCTTCATATTTCAAGGGTACACAGGCAATTATCCCTAATAAAAATATAGAAACAACACTTGGGTCCACACACAATGACTCACACCCATGTACCCAATCTCCCTCTCATTCTCTCTCCACCGCTCCTTTTCCCTCCAGTTCAAACCTCCCTCTCTTTTTATCTCCTCATCTCCCTTCCCATCTCTGTCTCTCTCTCTCTTTCTCTCTTTCTCTATGAAGAACACGGCATTCACTCCTCCTCCACCGCCGAGTTCTCTCTACCCCACTCCTCACCACCACCACCTCCTCCTCCTCTTCCCTCCCCCTTCAATCCCCCTCCACCCCTCCCTCAAGCCCTACAATCCTCACCCTCTCCGGCTCCTCCTCCGCCGCCACCGCCGCCGCTCACCCACTCCCCTCTTCGCCGCCTCCGACAAGGTATAGTCTCTCTTCAAACAATTAGTATCACAGCGTGTGTGTGTGTGTTTGTATATACATATAATCCTCTCCTTCTTATTCTTCATTAGGCCTCAGAGCTCCATCAATGGAATTCGATGACCGCGCGCTTCGCCGCAGCATCCAACGTCCCCTTCCTCCTCATCCAGCTCCCGCAGATCCTCCTCAATGCCCGCAACCTCATATCCGGCAACCGCGCCGCCCTCCTCGCTGTCCCCTGGCTCGTAAATCACTTCTTTAACCCACCAAGTGCTTTCTCGAAAAGCTGGTGAATTTGTTGCTGCTGCAGGGGATGCTCACAGGGCTTCTGGGGAACCTGACCCTGCTCTCCTACTTTGAGAAGAAGAGGGAGAGCGAGGCCGTCGTCGTCCAGACGCTCGGCGTCGTCTCCATCTTCGTGGTCTTGGCGCAGTTGGCTGCAGCAGGAGCCATGGTGCCGCCCGTCTTCTCGGCGATCTCCGCGGTCGTGTTACTCGGCCTTGTGCTGAATTTCATGAACTATTTCGGCAGGCTCGATGCCGTGCTGTGGCTGCTCTGGGAGGACTTCATCACTGTCTCGGGCTTATCCGTGCTCCCGCAGGTCGGCTTGATCCTTTTTCAGATTGGATTGGTTGGAAAGGTTGCGTCTTTATTGCTTGATCGAAAAATTGCAGGTGATGTGGTCGACGTTTGTTCCCAGTGTCCCGAATAGTATATTGCCGGGGATCATCTCTTGTACCGTCGCAGTTGCAGTTGTCGCCATGGTATGTCGATTTGGACAGATAGAGAAATGTTTTGATGTTTTTCGCGCAAGTAATTACATGTAAAAGAGCATTGTAACTAGGCCTCAACCAAAAATGGCATGTTTGTGTTCATCTGTACTGCTGAATTTTTAGGCTTTTCCAATGTCTTTTAGTTTCAGTTCCTTTATATTGCTTCTTATAGAGCTTATAGTGATAAATGAATTCGAAATCATCTCCTTTACAAAGTTTAATGTGGTTCCTTTTCTTCTTTAGCACTATTTATCTGTACTGTCGAACTTCTGTTCTATTTTTGTCGACAATTTTTGATTCTGCAGCCACTGAGATTTGCAGGCGCGGATAGGTAAACTTCCCGAGAACTGGGTGAAGTTTGTCAGGTCGATATCTGGATGGACTGCCACATTACTCTTCATGTGGATGCCTATTGCGCAGATGGTACAAAACTGTTTCGCCTCGATTCATCAAACTATGTAAATCATGGTTCTGAAACATTTGTGTAATAACCGAGCTGTTATCATGGACAGTGGACAACCTATCTCAATCCGGATAACATTAAGGGCTTATCAGCTCTTACAATACTGCTCGGCATGATCGGGAATGCTCTTATGATCCCACGCGCTTTATTCATCCGCGATCTTATGTGGTATATTGGGTCACCCGAAGATTGCAATTTTTTGTGAAGTTAGTTTGATTTATTTTCATTTCCTGTTTCAACTGAGAATGAAGTGGTGGACATTCATGCCTTTTTCAGGTGTTCAATGTCAAATATTTTATGCATTCTTCGTCTCTGCAGGTTCACAGGTGCATCTTGGGCATCAATTCTTCATGGTTGGGGGAATTTGGCCTGCATGTATTTGTCAGTTCTCTTGGATTCTGAGATTTTTTTCAAAAAACAAAAAAAAAAACTCTTTTTTGGATCTATATTTTCTTCTACACAGTTTGACATTCCTTTTTCTGAATTCACTGCCTCTTTTCTCATAGTTTCAACAGTATAAGCAGCGCCTTTTTCTTCCCAGCAACACTCTGCTTATTCTTATGGATAGGTATTCCTCTTTACATTAGTTTTCGGTTGCATTTTTATAATGATCACTTAGCATTTAGGAAAGGTTGTTCATCCGGATTTATCTGTCACAATTACTCAAAACAAGAGCACATCTGTCATTGTAAATCCAGTTGTATGATCCCTGTTACAGTTTATGGATTTCAAAAAACCTACTTTTAGGTATTGATGAAAGAAGAAGAAAATAGGAGATGCTGCAAAAACATTTGTTCTGGTTGTGGTTTCTTTGGGACCTTTCATTTGTTCGCTTTAGCGACATTATCACTATCCTATACTACTTTTCGGGGCATTTGAATATGACATCCTCTCTCTCAATCAGGAGCTGCACTCTGGAGAGATACCGTAGTCTACGGATACAATACACCATTGAAATCCTTAAAAGAACTGGCTTTTGGACGATGACGAGCAAGAAATTTTCATGGTAATAATTCGTTATATACGAATCTCCTATTGCCACAATTGTTTCTCTGCTGTCGACCAATTTAACTATGCTCCAGTATTCATTTTGGTCCTATTGTGGATCCTACATGAGTTGCAAATACTTTTGCTGCCGCGTATATTTTCAGATACAGGGCATTTCCTTCATAAGCATCACTTCATATTTGATAGATTCTTACGGTGTGACGGTGTCTACTTCCATTAATTTAGATTCAAGTTTTCGCATCACTTGAGGTGATTAGGTACAGGTAAAACCCTGGTGGCTAACATGCAGTTTTAGTGTAGCAAACACTTGAAGATACATAACTGGAGTTGATTAAAGATTTCTGCAGAAAATGTTTCTCTGGTATTGTTCAAACTTTATGTTCTTCGTGCTATTCGTATTCTTTCATGCAGCGGTATGAGAAGGCTGTGATCTGCTACTCGACATCTTAGTGCATTAGGCTTAAAGAAATGATAAATTTCAGATGATGCTATTGAGGCAAGCTCATTTGCTATTGCTTGTTCAGATAAACAAATGGTGGAAAGATGGGAGGTGGTTTTCATTCCAGCAGCAGATAAGGATTAAACCTGTGGTGGTGAAGAAAGGCATCTTTGAATGGATGATTACACCAGATGTGTCAAATATGTCACTGCTGCAGGAACTTCCGCGACAGTATAAACCACTCTTCATATCAGATTCAGAGTTGAGATGGTACCACAAAATGTTCAAATTTGCTAATATAAAAGGTTTCCAGATATTATGATTAAAATGAACCAAATATTATGTAGTTTGCGGCTCAGATGCTGTCCCCCTAAATCCAACAAAAGAGGAAAAGGAGGGAATAATTTAAATTCTTGTATACTACATGATGGCCTTGTTATATAATATATCTGATTGCTGCTACTCTGCATTTAAAGCTGCTACAAAAAATGCAACATTTCATCACAAACAAGAAGCAAAATCTATAATAACACCAAGATGTAGCATAATCAGCAACATTGCTGTAATTATTCATCACAATATATAATAGGTTCATCAGAGACATTCTTGCATCTCATTTCAGGAAAAAAGTAGCAAAATTCACAGTATCCATCTTTGTATGTGAAAAGAAAAGAGAGAGAGAGTGAGAGAGAGAGAAGATGGAAATCTTGAGTTTGATTATATCTTTGTGAAATTGTTGCTGAATCCAATCCAAGATAACTACTTGAACAGCTCTTCTTCATCTTCCTCACTCAGCAGCTCATCATCACCATCATCAATGGCGAAGGTGCTCATCCTCTTCGACGCCTGCTTCGCCAGGCGCACCATCTTCGCGGCCTCCCTTCGCTCCTTCGCCTGCTCCTGCAGCGCCTTCTTCAGCTTCCGCCTCTGCTCCTTCAATTCCGCGACGATCCTCTCGTTGCTCTCCCAATCCCCGATCCCCAAATCCCCCCTCCCTTTGCCCCCGCCGCTCCTCGGCGACGACGACGCCGACGACGCCTTCTTGGGCGAGAACACGAAGCAGCACATCGATGTGTGGCGCCGCGGCGGCGAGGGCGAGTCTCCGCCTCTCCGCGGCGCGATCGGAGGCGGCGGAGAGAGCCCGGAAGGGGAATCGGGCTTCGGACCCTTCCCTGCAACAACAACAGGATCTTTCCCCGCAAAACTCGGCGCCTTGGGCTCGATCGGCGAGGTGGGTAGCGCGGCGCTCCTGTTTCGATGGAGCGGCGGTGGCGCGCCATTGTTGGCGGCGGGGAAGGATTTGAGGGCGCGGAAGCGGGACTCGAGGTGGGAGGGGAGGAGGGCGGAGTCGCGGGGGAGGTGAGCGGTGTTGAGCGCGGCGATGTGCTCGAGGGCGCAGAGGTCCATGGCCTCGGCGATAATGGCGTCCACTGCGGCGGAGCTAGCCCCGCCGCCGCCGCCGCCGCCGCTCGCCGGCCAGGAGGAAGAAGATGACGCCATTGATGGGGACGGGTGCGGAGGGAGAGGGTTTAGGGTTTGTTGAGAATTAATGTGAGGTGGAGGGGAGAGTGACGAGAATTGGAAAGTGCATTTTGTTGAGTAACGTTTTGCGTACGTACGTGTTGGTCTCTGAGGAACGAACGGCTAAAAAGGGTATAAGGTCAATATACTAACATACCTGCTACGGGTACCCAAAAATGTTACGTGAAGAATTTTTGATTGGTTTGCCGATGCATTTTAAGATTCTGGTACATTTTCTTCTATATAACTTATTCAAACAAATTTGCGACGTATTATAATTTTATTCCTAATTTTTTATATTTTATTTTAGTTAGATCCCAACCATTCAAATTTTTGTTATTTTTTTATTAAATAAATAAATTATGTCCTCCAATTTAAAGTACTCATATTATTTATATTCCTGAAATAATATCAGTGTCCTGCAAGAAAGATATAATTAATTTACTGAATAAAATTTTAATTTATAATTTAATTTAATTCATCTATGATCAATCTATTTAAACTGTACTAACAGAAGGCTGGAAAATGGCGAGCAAGCGTAGAAAAAGAGACGAGGATTGTGCAGATTAGGTTGGACGGAGAAGGTGCAATTAATTCAAATAGGTCACACAACTTAAAAACACAACATTCTTGGTACGCGCAGCAGTACTGCTACTAATATATTATTATATATGATAAATAAATGAAGAATTAATGCGGCGCCATCATGCGTGATGTGCTGGGTCCCTGCTATTGGCTGCTCTTTTGACCGTTGGAGGAGAGAGAGCGCGCAAACTTTACCCTTGTAAAAAAAAATAATAATAATAATAAATTTTTTATTAATATTTATTTAACTGAAACTGAAAGAGAAAAAAAATATTTTTTTAAAAAAATTAGTACGAATAAATAAAGAGAATAAATTTTATACGACTTAGCTTTTTTCCATATTTTATGACCAATCAAATACACTCTCAGCTGTGTTGTTCGTTGGCTTTAATTGATTAGGCGGACCACTGGGCTTCGCTTTATCCGGGAGTACCCTCTAATTATTTACTGTTATATATTAATTTTATTTTTATTTATTTAAAAATAATAATTTTTTTATTATAATTCAAATTTTTTTAAAAAAATAATATTAAAATATATTCAACGAATACTTGAATGGAGATAAAAATATGAGTGGTGCCATTGGTACACCCCTGTTAGGGGTGCATATCATACACCCCTAACAGGAACGGCTGGGATTTAAAGTAAAAATCCCAGCCTATTATTCTCACTCTCTCTTCTCTCAAACCCTCTCTCTCTCTCTCTCTCTCTTTCTAAAACGCCTCTCTCACACCCGCTCTCTCTCTCTCTCACACCCACTTCCTCTCTTTTAAAAATATATAATATTAATATTGAATATATAAATATTATATATTATATAAATATATTCAAAATTTATTATAAAATAAAGTAAATCAATATAAACTGGAATAAAATTTAAATATTTTTAAAATTTAAATATTATAAATTGAAATATCTTTTATAATTATTAAATTACAAAAATGTATATTTAATTTACGGATCATGTCTTCCTCTCATAGGACATTCTTGGCACTAGTATAATTTAAATTTTAACTTTGTGAAAAAATTTTAATTTAATTTTGTGCAAATTTTATTTTTAAATTTAAATTTAATTTTTTAAGTAAAATTCTAATTTTTTAAATTTTTATTCATAATTTTTTAAAAAAAAAAATAAATAAAGAATACTTGTATATTTAAATTTAAAAATAAATTTAAGATTACATTATGTACCGGTATATTACATTATGTACCGGTACATTACATTAGGTACCGGTACATTACATTATGTACCGGTACCGGTATATAATGTACCGGTACTGTTCAATGGAAAAGTAGTGAAAGAGTATGATCTGTAAAATTATAGTGAAAATATCACCTCCTTAAATTACATTTTAATCCAAACCGTCCGTTTACAGGGTGTACGATTTACACCCCTTTAAGGGGTGTACCAATAGACTTTTCCTAAAAATAATAAGTGATAGGTGATCAAAAATTTTCCAATGAATTATCTTGGGAGCTGCCTACTAAAATTATATTCCTCTCTCTCAACAATGAGGTTGTCTTTTCTGTAGCCAACTCCTATCTATATTTCAAATCAAATTTATATATATATATATATATATATATATATATATATATATATATATATATATATATATATAAAAGTAAAGTTTATATATTTTTAAAAACAAAAGCTCATTCATACTTATAAATTTTTTATCATTAAATTTATTTTAAAATTTATATTTTTTACTTTTTCGTTCTCTCTCTTTAGTTGACTTTACAATAGCACAAATTCAAATACAGATTCAATAGTAAAAAATTTACAAAAATTTTCAAGCATAAAAATTGGCTTGTATATATAGAGTAAAGCTTATATACCTTTAAAAGTAGAAGTCAATTTATGCTTGTAAATTTTTTGCCATTGAATTTGTATTGAGATTTGTGCTATTGTAAAGTCAACTAAAGAGAAAAGGAAAAAATAAAAAATACAAATCTCAATACAAATCTAATGGTAAAAATTTCACAAGTATGAATAGATTTGTACTTTTAAAAACATATAAGTCCTACTCTATATATATATATATATATATATATATATATATATATATATATATATATATATATATATATATATATATATATATATATATATAAAATTGAGTTTTTATATTTTTAAAAATACTAAATTATTGATACTTGTATGTTTTAACTTTTGGATGAAAATATATGTGGTTAGAATGATAGTGGACCATTTGGATTAAGTGAGTGGTTGGTGAAATAGAATGATCTAAAAAATGGAATTAGTCAAAAGTATAGATCTAATGGTAGAAAACTTACAAGTACCAATTGCTTGGTGCTTGTAGAAATATAGTAGCCGAACTTTTATATATATATACACACACTGCTATACTATCGATAGTACCAAGTATTTTGTGTTACCAAGTTTTTCACCGTTAAATTTACCCCTTTGACCATTTTCACCATTTAAATCATATTATTCCACCAACCACCCACTAAATTCTAGTAGGGGGTCACTATCATCCCAACCACACATCTTTTAATCCAATGTCTATTATAGATCGCAGTCCCACTCGATTTATTGGGCTCACTAAACTCAACTTATTAGTTTTTTGGGTCTATTTGTCACGATATAGAAAATTAGATCTATTTTTAACTCATAAATAAATAACCAACAAATCTAATGGCAAAAATTTTGATAGCACTAAGTGTTTAGTGCTATCGATAGTATAGTAGTCTCTCTCTTTCTCTCTCTCTCTCTCTCTCTCTCTCTCTCTCTCTCTATATATATATATATATATATATATATATATATATATATAACCTCTTCGTACTTGTAAGTTTTCGGTTCTTGGATGAGAGAATGTGCGGCAAAATTATATTGGTCTCCTAGGATTTATACTATTTTATCAACAACCTACTAAACCGTAAGGAGCCACTATCATCTTAACCGCACTTCTTTTCATCTTATGATTGAAAATTTATGAGTACGAAAGTCTATACTTGTCACGCCCCGGGTGTAAACCAGAACCCGGGCTCGTCCACAGATCCGTCGTGCACACAGAATTTTTCGTGTACACGAAGCGCTGATAACCTACTCAGATATAAAAGATATAATAAATTAAGGAGCATATAACAGAGCTGAACTAAAACTAATATATCTCATACCACAGCTGGAAAGTAAAAGTATAATAAAACTCTCAAATAAATACATGTCTCTCCGAGCTCACCAAATAAATACAACCAGCTGGCTGAAGCCAGACCCAAAATAAAAGAAAATACAACTTTCTGAGTGTATAGGGGATACAATCAAAATACTGCTATGCTCGCAGACGGGGTAGACGATTATCTAGTCCGCTATCCTCTTACCTCGATCTGCCGAAGATGGCCGAGCTACACCCGCAGAAGACTCTGCAAAATAGGGGAGAACAAAAAGAAGAAGGACAATGGGGGTGAGAACTACTAGATAAACCAGTAGCCTCCCCTAGTGGGTAAAGCCTCAACTCTGACGTACCCACTAGGACTACTAGAGGCAAAAAGGGAAGAACAGTGGTAAGCTATAAAGGCTGCTGATAAAAAGGAAACTATCACTACTATGCCTCTAAATGTCATACCGAAAGAAATGACTGTATGTATGCATCAGTATCTAGCATGCCTGCCTGAATAACCTGATCCAACCACCAGTAAACACTGGTACTGCCTGCTCTGCCTGCTGCATCGGGTATGCCAGCCCACGCATAAAACCGATGCAAAGAAGGAGTCTCAAGGACTCAAAGCCTGCCTGTCACACACTCCGGAGTGGCACTCAAGGAGAGCAACCCACACGAGTAAAGTATCTCAGTAACAAGTATCATAAACTAGCAGGACTGGATCACGACTCCTATCAAAGTGGAAAAACCCATCCACCAAAGACAGCCCGATCCCCAATCTGATGTACAAGTAAACGTCCGGTCAACCGCCTAATATCCGCGGTTGCCGCAACCCCGCAAGTCCAAAATCTGATAAAGTAATCAACATCTGGCCAACCGCCTAATGTCCGCGGTTACCACAATGCCCCACGATCCATAATCGAGTCTAACCTGTCCCAGACTCAGTGGCCTCAACTACACTATCCCGAACCCCTGCTCAACTCGAGCAACATGCATCTAAATAAAAAGGAGAACAACGAAACATAGTTTCTCCTAAGTCAAGTCCCAATAATAGTGTAGCAATAATTACTGGCCTGACTAGATGTCCATACAAGCATGCAAATGTTCTTTTTTAAAAACTAAAAGAAAGTATTTAATATTCATTTTAAAAAGGATAATTTTTGATGTCCCAACATGATAAGTCATTTTGCATGCGAGGTTATGCTATAACATTTGTTCCACCAATAATGTCCCAATTTAACATAGATAAGCTGTCACATAATCTGTGGGGTCAACAGATGCGATTCTCAAATAGGATATCAATTATCACATTTGATTTAGGGGATTTCTAATATTCCTAGTGAGCAAGTCAGAAGTGAGGTAAGCAACAACCACCCACCTCGAAATGCGCAATCCACACCCAAAAAGGGTCCTCGCTGTCCACAGTCCTCTAACTCCGCAACCCGCCGAAAACAGTGCACTATTGCACAAAACATCGCACCCGGTGTAAAAATAATACCCAAAATACTGCATTTGCTATTTTTCCAAACAGCATGAAAAAAGAGGAATTTTCACCTCTGTGCAGTGCTCCAAAAAAATTCAGAAAAATCACGGTTGAGTTCCTTGGGAAGAGTAGATCCAAAACGAGTATTTATACGCCTTGATCCGATGCTCGTAGACCGAGATAAAAATCGAACAAGCCCATACTGTCCAAAAATCCACAACAGAAAATGGGATCAAAAGGTGCCTCGGAAACCACGCCAAAAGTTCGAAACGGAGCAAAGTTGTCAACACGAAAATTGAAGCCTTACCTCTTAGAAACGCGCTGTCGTAGAAATCGCCCAAAAATTCCACCTGGTTTGCGCACAGGAAATTTCCGACTGAACTGCGATAGAAACGGGCCGAAAAAGGGAAACGTCGAGGCGCACTCTAAAACCAAGATCGCCGCTGCCGAGCCTCCAAAAATCCTAGGGATCCACCACAAGATCAAAAATATCAAGAGGAACAAGTTTCCTAAAGAGCTCTCCCTCTCAATCTCTCTCTAAGTCTTGGAAAAAGTAGAAAAAGAGATAGAGGAGGGGTATTTATAGGCCCAGCCCAAGCCCCACATGGGCTTCCGGATTCGGGCGACCGAAAGATTCGGGCCCTGAATCCGGGCCTGGCCCGGCCTACAGAAACAGCGCCCGGATTCACCCGGGCGCAACACCTGTCCCCAAACAGGGGACAGCGGCGCCCGGCGAACCGGGCGCGGCCACATGCCCTCTGCGGGGCAGCACCGCTGGTGGCGCCCGCCACTAGCGCGGCGCCACGTGGCGCGCAAGCGCTTCCCCGCCCCACACGCCAGCCAGCGCGCCTACGCCCGCATGCGTACGGCCGCACCCGCACGCCCGCGCGTGCACCGCGCACACAAGAGCCGCCCAATCCGGGGCCGCCACGTGGCGCGCCTCGGTCCATGCACCGACCTCTCACTCTCGTGGACCGTGCAGCACGGACCCGCCAATGGGCGGCCGCCACGTGTCCCCGCCGGTCCACCGTGCACCAGCGGCACTCCCCCGTGGACCAGACTGCGTGCGCCAGCCAATCTCAGGCCGCCACGTGTCCCCCGCCGGTCCACGGCTCCCCCCGTGCACCATTTTGCACAGAAAACTTCCGGGTGCCCCTTTTTGGACGTCCGGACTCAGAAAAATACAAATAAATAGCCGTTTTCAAGCGTTTTTCCGCGCTGAATCCAAATATGGCCTCCAATCAGCCAGCTTGAAACCACTTCTAAAATTCGACAAAAGCAGCCGAAAGACAGGCTCTCTGAGTCCATCCAACACATCTCTTTGACGTGTTGTGGCCCCAACACACTACTAACAGGTATTCTACACCCCGAAACATGGAAAAATATTACACGAGGATCTGGAACACTACAATACTCATAATTAAGAATATAGTAACCCATATATATATATATATATATATATATATATATATATATATATATATATATATATATATATATATATATATATCAGAGCTTATATACTTTCAAAAATATAAGCACAACTATATTTGTAAATTTTTTATTATTGGATTTGTATTGAAATTTGTATTATTATAAAGTGAACTAAAAAGAAAAAAAGAAAAAATAAATAATACAAATTTCAATACAAATCTAATAATAAAAAATTTACAAATATATTTGAATTTGTATTTTTAAAAATATATAAATCCTTCTCTCTCTCTCTCTATATATATATATATAATAGAATGGATAAAATTTAAATTGTAATTTAATTGATTAGAGACTGATTGGTGGGAAACACCACAACGTGCGTGGTGCTACATATTCCCACATTTCAAACTTTTTTTGCGGACAACAATCAAAAATTGCAATTAAGAAAGTGAGTCTAATGACCGCACGCACTCGATTGTGCAAATTTTAAACAGTAAAATAACTCTCACTACGTCAGAGGAAAAAAAATTTTGATTAATTTGCGAAAATAAAAAATCTGATTACAATACGAACATTAATTAACTAAATCTTAAATATTTTAATTTTTTTTTTTCTGTCTCAGATATTCTACTATATATATAATATAAAATTGATAAGAAAGTGATATGATCAGTACTTTTTTTATATAGAATTTAAATTGATTTTTTATTAAAATTTGATTAAAATTAATTTAAATAGATAAAAAATAAAAAAATATACTACATCAAATAGTTTTACACCTACTAAAATTAATCTTTATTTATAATAAATTCAAATTTAAATATAATTAATTAGTTTATATTTATGTAAATCTTAACATTTAGTATTTTATTAAGCCGTTGAAAAATAGAGAAAAGACGTGGTAGATGTTCAAAGCGTTTCCACCGATTATTAAATTGTACTCCTACTAGTAATTAATTAACGTTCACCCACCCCTTTATGGTTTTTATAAGAACATATATTAATTTATAATTCAATCTCAAAATAAAAAATAGTGATTAATTTGGGACATAGATAAGTTGGTATAAGTGTGAAATATTAGACCATTTTGTAAAATAAATGCTTATGTGGCACATTTAGTTGTCGTTTTATGTAGCTACAATAGAAACTTGTTACAAGCCCACCTAATTATTCGGCAATATAAAACTATATAATAATCGATCATTTAAGCTGAATTTATTTTTATTTATTTGTGTGTATTATGTTGTAGAAAAAAAAAAAGTGACGTTAAAGCATTGTATTATATTGTCCTATAATTTATAAAAAAATTATCACTTTATTTATTTTAATTAATTATAATTTTTAAAAGTGAAATAAAAGTAAAATAACATGACAATTAAATATAACTTACTAAAAAATACAAATTTACTTTTGCCCTAGTACTTATTTATCTTAATATTTTTAAATGTGTGAATATATTTCTCTTATAAATATGTTTTATAATATTTTACAAACTAAGCAGCTTAATATATAGTATGTTGAATTTTTCGTAAATTATGCATTTTCATCAATTAAACATTATTATTTATGCTAGATTAAACATGGCACGAAAGATTTGAAATTTGTTTCTAGTTCAAAAATAAAAAAAAAATAATAATAATTAAAGGAAAATGAAGGGGGTCCAGCATAATAACAAATTTGAATTCAAAATGTGGGGTGGAGAAAATAACTTTGCAGGTAGGTTGGGATGGCATGTTCTTTCATTTTCGTTGTGTCCGAAACTTTCTATACTTGGCCGCCCAAAATGAACAAAAATTCAATGCAAGATGTATACATATTAATTATATATATATATATATATATATATATATATATATATATATATATATATATATATATATATATATATATTAAGAAAATATAATAATAATTTATTTATCAGACAGATTCTGGAGCATCCTAAATCTGTCTGATAAATAAATTATTATTATATTTTTTTTAATATATATATGGTTAAATTATAATAAAATCTTGTTAATACTGTTTTCTCTTTTTTTTTCTTTTTTTTTGTCTTTTAAAATTTTATATTTTAATTTTTTAAAAAATTAAAAAATATTTCCTACGGTCCTATCGTCAATGTTCCGTCAGAATTCCGTCTATATCATATATTATACAATTTTATTATATTCAAAATACTTTTAAACCCTCTCCTTTATATCGATGGTCCTTCGTCCTCTCATTAGTCCTTTGTCGGCCGTCTTCACATATATATATATATATATATATATATATTTCTGTAGGTAAAATTTTTATCTTAATTAATAAATAAAATAAATTGACTTTACCTATTCTTTTTAATATTATAATTATATTAAAATGGACAATATTTCTAATTGAACAATTAGTCAACTTTGGAAGCCCTCCAACAAAATTTTTCACTTTCTTTTTACTTTTTTTTCTCGCAGTCAAAATCTTAGTAGTGAAAACTATTTAATCTCTTCATCTTCATCTTCTTTTCTTCTTCGTGTTAAGTTAAAAAATAATAATATATTGAGTTTTTTTTTACAGATGAAAATTTATGATGACAAAATTAATATTTTATTTATATTTTGTTAAAAAATAAATAGTAGACTAATAGTAAAAAATTAAATAAAAATATATAAATATTACTAAATATTTGTAAAAATAAATATAAAAATTTAATTTTTTAAAAAATATATGTTTAATATTTTTACGAAAAATTATATAAAATTATCGTAATTTAAAAAATATATATAATATAGTGAATAATATAAAGGTGTAATTAAGCAATTTCCTAATTAAGAAAAAAAAAAAAAAAAAAAAAGTCCCTGCGTAGGAACACAAAACAGTTCTCCGTGTCGCCATGCGACAACGTCCTTTCGCGCGCGCGGGAAGAGCCGAGATCGTGCCACGTGGACGTCGTGACAAGTTACGGTCCCCGCGTTTCAAAATCGCGGCGCGGCAGCTACACGTGCACGGCCCCAAAACGTCGTTTTCAAATAGCCAAAATGAAAGAAAAAAAAAAAAAAAGTACAGCAACTCTCTAAACTTTTATCTCTTTCCCAAATTATCACTTCGAATTTTTATTTTAATAATTATATTCTCTAAATTTTATTAATTAATAATTTAATTAATATATATATATATTTTTTAGTTAAAATAAATTTATTAGTTACGTCGTGCATATAATACCAAATTTTAATTTAATATTTTTTTTCATATATATATATATATATATATATATATATATTTAAAATTTTTATAAATTATATAATTAATAATTTTAATTAAGAAGAGGGTTAATAAAGTTTTAAAATTATAATAGTCAAAATTAAGAGTTGAGAGATAAATATTAAGAGTTTTAGTATATTTTATTTTATTTTATTGTTTAAGTAACATCACTCATACATTTTGTATAATATAAATTTAAAATATATAAATAATATTATTTTAAAATAATATTAAATAGAATGTATAATGTATATATATATATATATATATATATATATATATATATATATATATATATATATATATATATATTCTATTTATTTTAGAAAGAGCTTTTTAAATAAAGTAATCACATAGTAGTGAATAATTTTTTTTATCACGTAATAAATGAGGTGTAAAATTATACTATTTTTTTTAGAAGGGTGCAGGTGGCATTTTCCAAAAAAGAAAAAGCAGAAGATGAAAAGCGCTTTTCCGAACAGCGGCCCACCGCCCGCGACATATTCTCTCTATTTCTCTCTCTTTCTTACTTTTTCTGCCATCTTTCCTTTTCGCTCTCACCCAACCCTACTCTTCTCGAAGCTTCACCCTCTCTCTCTCTTCAATTGGAAACGAAACCCCAACCCTAAAAACCCTTGCACTGAATCCCAATCCCAATTCGCGGATCGATTCCTCCTCCTTTTTTGAGGTCCTCGTCGACGCAGATCCGGGCCTCCGCGGCGAGAAACCCTAGCCGCGGGAGTAGCAAACGGGGAGGGGGGGGTGACGATGGAGCGGGCGCGGAGGGTGAACCCTGAATGCCCCAACGCATCCAATCCCTTCCACCGCTGCGCCGATTACTGCACCCCGAGATCTCCCGCCGCCGCCGCAGCGAAACCGCGGATCGAGTCGCCCAAATCAGGTTTTGTGCCTAATTTTGGCCCCCCTCTCCGATGGATTTTGTGTTGATTCGTTTGTTGATTGTGATTTGGATAGATCAAAATGGTGATATAACTCGAACGCACGATGAGAAGCGACGAGCTAAGCGCGGCGGCTCTGGGGGTTTGCCTCTGTATCTTTTCCGTACGTCCCCCTCCTCTCTTTGTAATCTAACGGAAAAAGTTGGGATTTTTCCTCTTCTTACTATGCTTAGTGTCTCTAATTTTGTATTAGAGGCCTAAAAAGAAGCGACTTTGATATATTTCGTCCACTTTGCTCAAATTGATCATGAGAATTGTGCGCAATTTGCTATTCTGGGCCCTGGCCTTTCGTTTCAGTACACAATGGAGCAGCCGGGGTGAGAAGGAAGGTGGATTCGAGGTGTCCGAATGCGTCCAACCCATTCCACGTTTGCGCCGATTACTGCTTTACTAAGTCAAATGAGATTGATCGGAAAGAGAGAAGCAATTCGCCGTCCTTCTTGTCGCAGCACTCTTCGTCGTCAAGTGGTTTGTTCTCTTATGCCGCACGGTTCTAATCTTACTAGTTGTCGGTTGCAAAGGAAAGCTAGGTTTTTCCTAATATTTGGCTTCAATTCGCCTCCGTAATCGGCGGGGTGTGATTGCAGATGCAAGTGATGTGAACTTGGGAGAGAACAAGAGGGTTGATCCCAGATGCGCAAATGCCGCTAACCCATATCATGTATGTGCTGACTACTGTTTTAATAAGTCGCATGAGAATGAGTCGTGTGAGATCAGTCCGGCAGAACCGGGCGCTGCACCAGGTGTGTTATCTTGTGCTCCCTGGTGTTACTAAACTTTTTTGTAACTAGTACGATCTCGTTGAAATGATTTGATATTTTAGTCTATTTACTTGAAATTGCTGTCATAAGAATTAGTTCATCCCACAAATGCTGTTCTTGGGTTATGATTTTAGTGGCAAATGGTGTGAAGATGGGAAGGACTAGGTCGAAAGAGATGGATCGGGCAGAGGAAGGTATGTGAGGTGTATTCCCGTAATCTTGTTACGACTGTTATTGTGGTTGGAAGGGTTAGATTTCTGATTAGTGTTTTGCGAATTTTTCGTTTGTCGTCGCATAGTGGAAAATGATGTAGAGATTGGAGAGAATAGGAGGGTCGACCCCCGATGCACAAATGCATCCAACCCGTACCATGTATGCGCCGATTACTGCTTTAATAGATCAAGTGAGATGAATCATAAAGCGGCTGAGATATCAGGTATGTGTTCTCATCTGCGGAGAGTTTTACTTTCTCTAGCGCCTTGTGTTTTGAATCCTAATTTTTTGTTTTAACTTTAGTTGCAAGGGAAACAAAAGGGGTTCTTAATATGGTCGAAAGAAGAGATGTGCACCCCAATTGTGTGAATGCATCTAATCCCTTCCACAAGTGTGCCGATTACTGCTTTAAGAAGCTGAATGAGGCAACTTAGCTAGTCATGGTAATGCTTTTCATTTTTATCTTCTATCAATGTTGGAGGCTCTTATTGATTATTATTTTATTTAATTTCAGCTAGCTAACCTTTTCTACTTTTGGTATGATCTCCGAGTCTTTCGTTTGTTAGACTATTTGTTGATTTAACTCTTTCAAATAGAATGACATGTATAGAACCATTTAGAGAGTAAATTCTTTAAATCAAAACTATATAGGGCTCGGATGTGTAATGAAAAGACGAATAGACGTAATTTGATGGAGGAGAAGGATTCATGCAACTCTTATCGTTAGATAGATATTCGCTGATGGAGAAGTGTGTTTTGTGGAACTAGAGATTCCTCGAAAACTTTTGTAGTGTGTTCTTATATAATCTGTAATATTCACGAGTTTGAATTCATTTGTATAGTGAGTTTGACGTGCAAATTTAGCGCCACCTTCTTCCTATTTCTCCGGTCAGTGCATTTCTTCGGCCTCACTCGTAGCTGGGCTTTATTACTGATTCCTGTATACGCATAGTCGCAAAATTGTGTTAGCCCTAATCCCGTTTTATAGATATGGTTCTTACAGTACACTGCTTTCCTTTATATTATATCATTAATGGCTACATATCTGTACTTACACTCCAGCAGAAACAGCCATATAATGCAACTGGAAGTTTTCAAAATTCTGGAAGAAATTTTGAATAATTTGCTCCTTTTTTTCTTTATTATTGTGCTAATTCTGGGTTTGATCAAAATGCATTTCTGCAGGAGTATATGCTGCAGGCATCTGGCAATTGCTGTTTAGTAGATACATTATCAGGTGCTCGGATCTGCTCGATCCCACCAATGTTTATAGGTCGATCGGGAATCTTCTAGAATGTTTCTTATTGTATATTTTGAGTTTCGGATAATGTAATTAGAGTAACTACTGCATTATTGTTCTTCGTTTGTTCGTCGAAAAGTGATGTGATGTAACTAGCAGATCTGCAGTGTGCTGCCCTTTAATGTTTCTCCTCTTTTTATTTAATTTCCTGTGTTTCTTTTTGTTGTTGTTGTTAATGTTTTGAGTGTATCACCTTTACATGTCTATTCTTTTAGTACAAACTTACTCATTAAAATATTTTGAATCGCAAATTTTAATCAACTCTTTTAACTAAGAATAATAATAAAGAACTATAAAGATAAAAAGTTTCGATGAAATATGTGAGATTGGGAGCTTATGTAACAATTTATTTATTTATTTATTTTTGGTTATTTCAAGAATTGATAATTCTAATTTTTTAGGATTAAGATGCTGTGTGTATGTGTGTGTTGGAAACCATATTGTAATTAGAGATTTTATTAATTTAAGAACTGTAATCCTTTTTTAGCAAAGAAAATTAGGTCAATTAATACAATTTTTAACTTAAACTTTAAAAATTCAACTAAAAAATTTTAAGTTGAGAGGATCTCAATTTTTTTTTTAAAAAAAAGGCCAACTTTACTTTGCTCCCTCGTAGTTTTGCGCATTTTCATTTTACCATCTTATAATTTATCTAAAAATCTGCAGTTAAATAAAGGGATTGTATTTTGCTATCCTAATTAATAATAATATAAATTTTTTAAGAATATAGGATCATAGAATTGAGGGGCTCTTTCAGAATATACTATAGTTGAGGAGGTTTCCATACATTTTGACCTAGAAGGAATGAGTAGCATTTCCGACTCGGATAAATCTGAAAATCGGTTATCGAATTCTCACCCTCACGAACCCGAAACCCGTTAAGAGTCGACGCATCCTCCTTTTCGTCTCCTCTCTCGATCGTTCGAGCTCTAGGGTTTCGATTCTCGTTCTCTCCACTCCCCAAACCAATCGACTCCGAGGAGAGGGGGCGTGGCGAAGGAGGATCGGCGATGGAGGGGAAGGTCCAGGTCCACCCTGATTGCATCAACGCCTCCAATCCCTACCACGAGTGCGTCGACTACTGCTTCCGCAAGATCGCTGAAGCAAAAGCTCGATCAGGTTCGAATTACCGCTCTTTTTCGTTTTCTTTTTTGCCACTGATTTTGCACTATTGCTCTGTTTTTCTCGATCGGATTGCTGGAATTTGGTGATTTTTGTTGTTGTAATTGGTAGAGGAGTGTGAGTAGTCCCTAATTTCCTGCTATTACTCTGTTTTCCTGATCGGATTGATGGGACTTGGTGGTTTTAGTTTTTGTAATTGAAAGAGGAGGGTGAGGAATCCGTGAAATTAGTTTTTCCTTTTTTATTTATTTACGCATAATTTCCTGCTAATATTCTGTATTCTGGATTCAATTGTTGAGATTTGGTGATATTTTATTGTTGTAATTGATAGAGGAGAGTAATGAGTCCTTAAAATTACCTTTTTATGGCCCCTAGTTCTTACTATTACTATATTTTTGTGATTTGATTGAGGAGATTTGGTGATTTTTTAGCTGTTGTAATTGATAGAGGAGATGAGAATTCATTTAAATTAGCTTTTTTTTATGGCACCTACTTCCTACTGTTACTGTGTTTTTTTTTCCCTATTGGATTGTTGAAATTTGGTGATTTTTGTTCTAATTGATAGAGGAGAGTGAGGAATTGAAGAATAAGGAGGAGCCAGGGGAGAGGACCTTGCATCCGGATTGCATCAATGCATCGAATCCATATCATGAGTGTAGTGAGTTCTGCTTCAAACGGATCGCTGATGCAAAGGATCGGATCCGAAAGGAGGAACCAGGTTTCTCTTTTTTTTTTCTCTTCCCTTTTCCTTTGTGTGTTTTTGTAATAATTGGTAATATTTTATGTTTTGAGTAGATCTTAAACTAGTTAGAATAATTTTACTTGCGAACTCTGTGAATGACTTGAAAATTAATTCCTAGCTATGAGTATATTGAAGTAAAAGAGTTTATGCTTGTAACTAATTGCAGAAAATTGTGAGAGTGTAAATGGAGTTTTCTATTTCTCTGAACTTTTTTCATCTCTGGTGTTGGCAGAAATCTTGTTATTGTCATTTGCAGGAATAGTGTTTAATGAATTTTGAATATGTTAATCGTTCATCAAATACAGGGGCCTGCAAAAATTCATCACAGAATAGTCTCTGATGCCCTGTAAGAAGTTCACAAATTGTTTGATCTCATTTGCCAAACTGTGATTTGTCGGTTCTCCAAATTTAGCATTCTTATTCACTATGGAATGTTGTGTTAGATCCCCCTTAATCGCACTTTGAAACTCGATTAAATGATAAATTTTCCTCAGCAAATGATTTTATATCCATGATGGTATCTTTAATTAAGTATGTTTACAATAATAAATACTTCTTCAGGAATGAGAGAGGGTCCTTCTTCCCTAAGTGGCTCCAATGACACTAAAGACCATCTTGAACAACAAGAGGATCAAGCAGAAGAAAGGGGTGGCGCCGCTGGCCAGCTTGAGCATAATGATGCTGAAGCAGGCTATCCACATATGAACGAAAAGCAGAAGAAGTTGTTCGAGCTGAGGCTTAAAATGGTAATATGTTCTGTATGAATTATATCTTCTATTTCAGATTTGAATGTTTTGAGATATTTACTAACCATTACAAATTATCAATTAGCATGTTAGGCCTCTTAAAAATCTGAAACTTTTTGTGTATGCCCTTCAAAAACTCATTTTGTTGCATGTGTGTCCTTAAACATACAAAAGGCTCTCGTTGAAAATCTTTTCCAATGTAAGACCAACTTCCCCTCACGAATTAAATTATCTGATAATTTGCCGGCTTAAGGTTCCTTTTTTTTTTCTTTTGCCTGGATAAATGTAAATGCCCCTTGTAATTATTTTGTAATATTGCTTGTTTACTGCTATATTCTGACAGAATGAAGCAAGAAAAGCCAATCAAATGGCTATGGTAGCAGAAAAGAAGAAGATGGAAGCTCCCACTGAATCAAGGGGCATCTCCAAACAGAAATGGCTAGAAGAAAGGAAAAAGAAAATCGGGAAGCTTCTTGATTCAAATGGGTTGGATATGACAAAGGCCTTCATGCTTGATACAGAAGAGACGGCTGAAACAAAGTACAAAAAGTGGGAGAAAGATCCTGCTCCATATGGCTGGGACGGTATATGCATCAAAAACATTTTCATATTTGTTTCTCTTTTGGCTGCAGTTATTATGATTTATTTACCAACATTTTGCGGTTGTTATGATGCTCATTCTAATTAGAGAACTGAAAACTTTTTCCTGGGCAGTAGCTTTTATTTATTACTTATTAGAGGGTCTAAAGCCTATTTCTGGTTGATGCTTATTTGGCATGTGTTGGAAATTTTGAGGATGCTTTCTGATTGAGGGATTTACCTGAGCCCATCTCATTTTCACATGTTGTAAACTGTAATCTCGTAATGAATAATTAGAATCATGAGTGATCAACTTGCTAATATGGTCACTTATATGTGAGTGGAGGAATTGAATTATTGAGCAATCAAAGGTGCGATGGTTTTTTAGATCTATAATTTATTGGAAATTCACCTTAATGAAATCCTTTTTGTTGGAAATCCGCCTGAAAGTCTGAGTTGGAAGCTTATTTTTATCTTACTATTCTCTTTTGTCCTGGAGAGTTTGTTTTCATCTATCTTTTATACTACTTTCTGGATAATTCATGGCAATTTAGACTGGAGTGATTCAATGCAGCATTTCTGCCCTGAAAGAATAGTTATCTGATAAGTAGTTTTGCGTATGCAGTTTTCAATCAGAAAACACTTTACAATGCCCACAAGAAGCGGACCAAGAACATACAGGTCGACATGGAGGCTTACAATAAAGGAAAGGAAGCCGATCCCGAGTTCTATCGTGATGCTTCCAGTCTTCAATATGGCAAGGTACTTTTCGCCACATACACAGCTTCTTTTGGAACTCATTTAGGAAATAAGGCTAAACGTAGATTACTCCCGTGAATATGTGCGCTTTACTCCTGTAAATGTACATCTCTCGGAGTTCGTGCTTCACCCATATTGATAAGCGAAACCTACATGTGCAGGAGTTTCTAATGAATCAAGAGTTTATATATAGGTTTACGCTTCCATCTGTTTCTTGTCGACAGGTTTCAAAAGTTTCGGAAGAGAACATCGATCGAATGGTGAAGGAGCTTGAGGATAAGGAGGCGAAGCGCAAGTCCTTCAGCAGGAGGCGCAGGTTCCATGAAGAGAAGGACATCGATTCCATCAACGACCGCAACGAGCACTTCAATAAGAAGATCGAGAGGGCCTTCGGGAAGTACACCCTGGAGATCAAGAACAATTTGGAAAGGGGAACTGCTCTACCTGACTAAGCACTTCTTCGACGAATCGTGTAATATTAATGGCTCTGTACAACCCCCTTGATTTTTAATTCTCTGTTCATGTATTTTAGCTTTAGTGGATCTGCAGAATGAGAAATTCTCCTAATGAGGGCACTGTGCATGAATGAAACTTTTAAAAGAGAATTTTCTCCACATTTTCAGGGTCTGCATTTTGCTTCACTGCAGCACTGAACCATTTAACTTTTTGGGACCTTGGTTTTACACAATTTTAGTTCGTTGTAATTTCTGGCTCGAACTAGGCATGGCACTTTATAGTCTTCGAACTTTTTAAAGTAATATAACAATAATTAAAATATTACATTATTTCAATATCAATAATTCATTTATACTTATTTTTAAAAATTTGAGCAAGAAATTGCAACAAATTAAAGCAAGTGGGGTAATGTGTTGGGACACTCATAGTTGAGGACCAAAAGCGTAATTTGCCCTATAAATAACAATAAAATATTCCCAAAATTGGCCACTAATGGGCCGTGGGGCCCGACCCATTTACAATGGCCCGTAGCCCATAAAAATATCTGTCACTCGTTTACTCATTTTCTCTATCAAATACCATCGAAATGAAGCGTGCGTGCGACGCAAGATCGAACCCTTCTCCTCCCCGGCGGCGACGAAGCTAGGGTTTCTTCTTCCTCCTCCTCCTCCTTCCTCCTCTCGATTCTCCTCCATGATCGCACCTTATCTCCAATCCCCTCCCCCGACTCCTTCCTCTGATCGAATCCCCCCTCTTCCGATTCGATTCCACGTTTTTTTCCCCAATTTTTCCATTTTTTTTTTTCAATTATGATTCGATCTCCTCCTCCTCGCGTGCTCGGTCTCATTGTCGCTCCCTTCTCCGCCATCGACAACCTCCGCGTCCTCGGCCCCGGTTTGAATCCCTTCGCTCCCTCCGGTATGGGTAACTACTCCACCTCCCGCTAATCCTCTTCTTAGGGTTTACTGGAATCCTTCCGATACTATGTAAAAAGCCCCGGTCTTTCTCGTCGATTCGGTTGTTTCGTCGCTCGATACGCTTTTGAAGACATATATATCTCCTCCTCTTGATTGGAAGTAGTAGTGGAGCGTTGGTTTTGTGTATTCTATTGATTTGGAGGGTATTGGGATCGTTTTGGGAATTTTGGGGGAATTTGCTGGTCCGGCTTGGTGAGATATGGTGCAAGAGCAAGATAGGCTGGTGCCGCAGCGGCAGTTGAGCCGGAGATCGTCCAACCGGCGGTGCAGCGACAGAGATGATCGAGGGTGGACGCTCCTCCATATCGGTGCTCGGAAGGGTGATCTCAAGGAGGTCAGTGTTCTTATTTCTCATATTTGGAATCACTGAATAGCATACAAGTTGAGAATTTCCTTTTAGATAGTTCCGTGATTAGTAATGTTGACTACTTGGTGAAAGATTAGTTATGGGTTAGCTAATGACATTTGTTCTGGTTAAATTCAAATCTTCACATTGGTATATGCCCTGAACAATTTGTAAAAGCAAAATTTTGACTATGCGGCATACGCCATTTGTGTAATGATTCTCGATAAATGAACTTTAGATTGCTGAAGAGTAGTTATCCCTAGAAGAAATAGATAACCATCTGTTCGGTTGGAGTCCCATTTTTCGCAGTCTCTCAGTAGGATTGATGGGTCGGACTCTTCTCTTTCCTCATACAAAACTCCTTTCTTTTTCACTTGCATGAACTGTCTGCCCACCGATGCTTTGCTTTGCCTAGTTCGGTGGATTATTTGGATTGGATACATTGACAAAGGGTCTTTTTTAAGAAAAAGGAAATGAATGAATATAAGCTTGTCTGATTGTATATAAGCTTGTCTAATGGTTTTTAATGTTAATGGGGAAAGAAAATTATTACTCTTGGCTTCTTTTAGATTGTCCAGTATTGGAAAATATTTATGAAATCATAGGCGACGCGGAACTTACTTTTTTTTATTTAAATTTCTTTCACGTGCTCATACGCACCTCATGAGAGAAGCTAGAATTTAGAGACTCACTAGCAGTTCTCTTTCCTATGCCAATACCATCTCATATGTGCTTGATTTACATAATTTGGTCTGTTCTCTTCAGGTGAGGCGCCTTTTGAATGAAGGCATGAATGTCAATGTGCTTGCTTGGGGCCCAAAATCACCTGGTGCTACCCCACTTCATCTTGCCGCTCAAGGCGGACACCTCAGAGTTATGGATGAATTACTCGACCGTGGTGCAAATATTGATGCTCGAACAAAAGGAGCATGCGGCTGTAAGTTGATCTTATCTTTCTTAAAGTTTTTATTCTTGTTGCAAGAATTTGTTTCTGTTCGGTGGCATGAGTTTACTTGTTGAAGGCAGGTCTGTCATTGTTTACTTTCTTTTTCTTTCCTTTTTGGAAATGAATTTTTAATAGTGTTTCTTTTAAGTTTTCTTCTTCTTTCAGAAAAACAACTCCCTCTACGCTTTAAGGACCATTTGAATCTAGAAAGCATAATAGTAATCAATATTTTCGTAAAATCCAAATTTGTTGAACCTTATTTTAATTGTTAGGAATTCATTGCCACACTTACATGCATAGTAATGTATAAAATGATCATTGATTGCCTTATAGATGATGCGGGTCGCATCCTTTAGTTGATAGTTTGATTTTATGCTCTTTATAAACTAGTGTAGCTTTTCAGTTTGCTTATGTAAATGGATTTACTTACGTTTAGTTTGTGTTTATCTCACAACTACATAGTTCTGCATTAAAAGTTGGAAGATGAGGTGAACATGATATAGTATACAAGGACTAGGACACCTACTGTTAAGTTTTTCTTGGTCTCAAGCATCTAAGACCATGTGGTTGAGACTAGTTGAGCTGTGAGTAGTTCATAAGAGCTCAATGAGGTGATATGGCATTGGGCCTTCTGATTGTGCATCCTTGGTGTTTCTCTCAATCTCAATCTAATGGTGAAAGAGCATATTGGAGAGACTGTCAAGAGAAAGGTGGCTGCCACGGGTGTAAACATGGAAGAGCAATCAAACTAAACTTGGACATGTGTAAATGAACTTAGTGGAAACTCAACACTGAAGTATGGATTATTTTGCACGCTTCAATCATCCTGCATCAGAATACACAGGAACATGCTTGAGTATATAAAGATTAGAAGTCTATAACACTACTCTCAGTAACTTCGCTTTAGCATGTATCGAAAGCACGGATCAAGCATGTAAAAATGTAGTTCGTTATTCTTTGTTGTTATCTTGACAATATACTAAACAAAGAACATGAATCGAGCAACCTACTTATGGGGTTTATTAAGTTTCTTAAGCTACGACAGCTTCCGACAGTATAATTCTTCAGTTTCGATAGTCGGATGTTACAAATCTTGTTTAACTTTTTCGATTTTCATTATAAATCTATAAATCGCTGATCTTTGATCTTAACTGAAAAAATATTAAGGTGTTCGACTCACACACAACACTCGCTGTGATTTTTCTTTATATCCTTCATACCTGGTGAAGATCTGAGAATCAACGATTCCTTCTCACAAGTAATCACGGAAATTTTGTTATCATTTCTTCTGCTATATACCGAACATGGCTGATTCTGATGCCTTTCTGGCAATTTAGGGACTCCGCTTCACACTGCTGCCAAGGAGAGGAACAAGAAAGCCATAAAATTCCTGGTTGAGAACGGCGCCTTCTTGCCCCCCGACATCAACGACCAACGCTTCAACCCGCCCCTTCACTACTGCCCAGGCCTCGATTGGGCCTACGAGATAAAGCGTCTGCAAGATGATGGCCAGTCTGGCGAAACTTCTGGCAGTTCCGAGAGCTAGGTGAGTACAGAAACTGACCACCCTTGTTGTTTTTATTCCTAGTAATGTTGCTTATGAAAGAAACTATGGCTATGTTTGTTCTCAAATGCCTTGCTTGTTGGTATTTCTTCTTTGCTTTATCGACGATGACACCTTTAGGGTTTCTACTCTACAGAAATGTTGTGCTTGGTTCTGTTTATCTGTGTTTTAGCCGAGAATGCTGATCAAGACATTTATTCTTATGCCTGCTATGTTAATGTTATTCTCGTAAAGGATGAACTGATAAATAATTATTCAGGAATTTGCTCCTAAAATTTATCATCTCTTTTAGTTTATATATATATAAACATACTTAGAAAGCATACTTTTATGTTGTACATACTATATGGTAAAAATTTCTCCAATAAGTTCTCCAATCCATCAACATCAGTGTAGTAAATAGGCTAAAATATAAAAAATCTTCTTGTAAATACTTGCTTTTTTATTATTATTTTTTCTGATTTTTAAAAATTTATATTTTATTTTGCTGAAATATTAAAAAATATTTTTAGAGGGTTACGGTGTTAATGAAGAAGGTAAAATGATCTCTTCTTGCTTGTTCTAAAAAAAAAATAAAAATAAAAATAAAATAAAATAAAATTTAAAGATATTTTTGGTATAAATTATAAGATATTGATGAAATATTGAGGGAATTTGATGGATGGAGCAAAATGCCAATTTTTGAGGTAAGGAAAATTCAAAAAGCGGATATTTATGGGAAGGTTTTATCTAATTTAGTCGGAAAATTATTGTAAAAATATGAAGTTAAATAAAGCATTAAAAAAAAAAAAAATTATCTTAGTCAATTAATTTGGTGAGGCACAGTAACTCATCTACGAGCATGAAAAAAATTAAAAATATTAACATATAATATTATTATATTAACGATATATGAAGGCAATGCTGTGAAAATTCCAAGTATTTCGCCAACTGTTCGTTCTACAAAATTGTTTTCGGGCTGAAAAAATATTTTTTGGTCGAAAAATTTCTTGAAAAGATAGTTATTTTGAAAAAAAAAAAAAAAAAAAACAATCAGATTTTTTTTTTTTTGACCAGTGAGAAGTGGGGCAGGTTCTCGCTCTCATATTTGTCCCGTTTGCATCTCTAGAGCCAGAGTCGAGTAATCCGACTGATTGGACCACTCACCACACACACACACACACACATTTGTTGTGGGGTGGGGGCCGTGTGGGCCGTAGGATGATGTCAGCCGTGACCGAATTATTCAACTTGCATCTGAACCTGCTGCCTGCAGGACCACCATCTTTGATGTCGTTCTTTGTTGTACAATATCTGCCTGTGTCTCTTCTGCATGTGCATGTTGCCACCCCCTCCCCAACTGAGACTAGGGATGCCAACGGGATGGTTTTCTAAAAATTAACCCGACTATCAAATTCGAATTCGAATTCAAATTCGAATCTGAAGAATTTTAAAAATTCATATTCGAATCCAAATCCGACCAAAAATTCGAATCCGAATCCGAAAATTCAAACCCGAAACAATTATTATTTTTTCTCTTACAATATTTTAAAATATATTATATTAAATTTAAAATTTTAAAATATAAATTTAAATATAATATATATATATATATATATATATATATATATATATAATATAATATAATATAAAATTAATTCGGATTCGGATCGGATACAATCAAAATTCATATCTAAATTTAAATCCGTTGGATTTTTATTTTTTATATTCATATCCAAATCCATATCCGTTTAACATCGGATAAATTCATTCTGTTCGAATTTAAATTCAGATCAAATTTTAGATATCCGTATCCATTGACATTCTTAACTGAGACTGAGAGAAGCTGTACTTTCATGAATCATGCTTAGTACAAGTGATAATGAATTTAATAGTTAATATTCAAATTTTTAAATTTAAAATTTAATTAAAAAAAGAAAAAGAAAAAAAAAACTGTACTTTCGCTCCTTGAACTATAAGGCTAGTGAGATATACTGCATCTTAAATTTTAATTTAAAGTTTTTAAATTATCTTAATCAGAGTCGCCCAAAGGTGGCTAAAACATAAATAACTAATCTTTTTATACTGGTCAGTATTTTTTTCCTTTTTGAAAGAGAAAATAAAAATAACATGCTATTTTTTTGTTTTTTGTTTAAAAAAAATTAACTGAAAATATGAAATAAATCTCTGATGAAACTCATCGAATCTTTTGCCACCCGGGTTAGCGACGGTCAATTACTGATAAGTAAAACTATCGTATTAATGTGATCATTTGTTAGATTCTAAGCCCGAAAATTACTTAATGTACAAAAAAATTAAAATAAAAATAAAAATTTGAAAAAAATAGCACGCTATTCGTTTTGATAATTTTTTTATAAAAATAAATTTATCTGAAAATTATATAATAATTAGACTTTAAAATTAAAATTTTAAATATTAATTATTAAATTTTTTTATCCCATACCCTAAAAATAATCGGATATCAATCAAATCACCAATTTTTTTTTTTGATATCGTTAAACAGTCTGCCCTCAGTTTATGCAGTAGATTTCTGTGCACAATTCCGTAAACAATCTGCCCTCAGTTTGTGGCTCCTCGACTATCAGAAAAGCCACTACAGCCTCTGCTGCCACCACCTATCTATCTATCTATCTATCTATCTATCTATCTATCTATCTACGTAGATATCTGTCAATATATATATATATATATATATATATATATATATATATATATATATATATATAATTGGTATCCTGTGTACACGTATAAGTTGCTAACACCCCAATTTTTATATCAAAACTAACAAATGGCAATAAAAGTCTCCTCAAATCTTCATAGGATTGGGAGCCTTTTAATGTAGACACCAACCAGTCAGTGTGCAGAGACCCTTCATTTATTTTTCCTTCATCAATGTGTAAAGTTCAATGGCCCTTTCCAACGTGACTGGGACCTTTTATATATATATATATATATATATATATATATATATATATATATATATATATATATATATATATATATATATATATATATGTGCACGTCCTAAATGGAACTTTAATTTTTATAAATTATAAAAAGTTCTCATCAAATTTTTTTATAATAATTATTTTTATTATGACTATTTAGACAATTCAATAACTCCATTAATTAAATATTTTATATCATTGATTGGAGGATAGGGAATGACAAAAAGATAAATTTTAGTTTATTTTAAATATTTTTTTTTAAAAAAAAGCCTCAACTAATTAAGTTAGATGTTCTAATTTTTGTTGAGGTCAATAATTTTTGTATTTTCATAAATTTGTTTTAAAAAAGTTTAATTTTTTATTCGAGTGTTCGTACGTTTACGGCGTGTAACTCTAATTCAAAAAATATTTTCAAAATTATTTCGGTCAAGTTTGGAATTTAAATTTAACGGGTTTAGCACTCTGTTTTTTATACTTTTAAGTTATTTTATTTTATTTTTTATTTTGTGTCTGATTATTTGGTTATTTCTAATAAGTTTAGGTTTATAGTTATATTAGATTTTATTATCTTCAACTATAGTAAAATTAAGATATCACCCCTATATATGTATGTAGAAGTAGCATTCGATTAATATAATTAATTTTTAAAATTAAATAATAATATTTTTTACTTGTTGAAGAATTTTATATATATATATATATATATATATATATATATATATATATATATATATATATATATATATATATATATATATATTACTTAACATATTTGAACTTCTTATTCCTCAAGGCCACTTAAACCAGTGCCATTTCCCCCATTTGATTTCACATGCATCTATATAACATATTTTTAAATTTGGTAATATTATAATTTTTGAAAAGTTTTTAAAAAGAATCACTAGTGATAAACTAATTAAGGATGTTGCTTGTCATAATTACCAAGTTAAATTTTAAGTTGGAGACTCAATATTTCAATCTTAAACTAGTGTTTAACTTTGCCATTCAAATTTGGTTCTTTTAATTTTTGCTTTTTTCTTTCTCTCGCAAGAATATGTAATTCATTAAATAAAAATATACAATTAATTCACTCAAAACGTACAGACACAACACTTATGGATTTCGATTGTGGCTCTGTCCAACCATTCTCACGTCATTTCGAATATAACTCGACCCAATTCAGCCTCACGTTATTTCGAATATGACCAGGCCCAACCTAACCTTCCGACCCATAGCAAAATAATAGTCCTTTTATATCAATATTAAGAACTTAGTTTACTAATTACAATTAATTTTATTTGTTTATATCAACTAGGCTATAGATTAGGTGGTTGATCACACATGGCAAATCTTAAACCCTTTCTATAAAAGTGAGAGCCAAAAAGGTGGTTATAAATGCAATAATAAAAAAAAAAAGAAAAAGTACAACCAACAAATATTTCTTAGTAAATTATAATTAGTTAAATTTGTGGTTGACATTTGGCACAAAGCGAGATTCATTTGACCAGTGGAAGATGCTCTTCCAGAGAGCTATTTCAAATTATTTATCCTTTTTTTTTTTACCTTCATTTGTACATGGATGGATGACTGTAGTTTTCCAAAAAAAGTGATTTAAAAATATCTGCAAAAAGTACAAATTAAATTTTGTTTATTTCATAAGTAGAGGAGCCTATTTTGCCACATCCACTTCCCAAGAGATAGGATTTTGTGAATTTTAATATTGGTACCAGTTGGACGAGATCAATATTGTTATGTGGACTCAAAATTTTTAAATTTATCATAGTTAAATATATATACTAAAGTTGGTGTACAAGAATCTAAGAATTTGTTTAGTATTGAGATTAGATCTAAAGTTGATCTAAAATTGACATATAAAACAGAATTAAAGTGAAAGAATATAAAATTTACTTTTTTTTTTACTTTTCAATAAAATCATAAAATATATATTTTAAATAATTTATTATAATACATAAAACGTAATATTACGAAAATATACAATTTTAAACTTGATCTAAAATTGACAGATAAAATAGAATTAAAGTGAAAGAATATAGAATTTACTTTTTTTACTTTTCAATAAAATCATAAAATACATATTTTAAATAATTTATTATAATATATAAAACGTAATATTACCGAAATATATAATATATTATTTTAGTACACATAACGTAGCATCTTCATAATTTCAAACCGAGCTGAAAACTTACTCAACTTTCTTCTTTATATTAACATTCTATAACTTGTAGTATTAAGTTAAAAATACTAATAAATTTGATAACTCTATTAACTATTAGTTATTAATTATTTTTATTTAATTTATCAAAAGTTAATTAAATTGTTAAATTTAATAAGATGGGAGATTTTGTTTTTTTTTTTTTTGACATGGCCCTTTGGCCTCCGTGCCCAAATTGGCACACCAAAACCTACTAAGCTAAAAGAGGAAAAACAAATCTCTTATAATTAAGAAAATTGGTTTTGTTAGAGTAATATTTACTATTATCCAAATAAATCTCTCGCAATAGCATATATATATATATATATATATATATATATATATATATATATATTATATATATATATATATATATATATATATAACTCTGATGATATTATTTTTTCTTGTTTGAGAGAAGGGATATTATTTTTTCTTACTTATAGAAAAATATTTTTTTGTATATTCAAAATTAGATCTACAATTTATATTTTATCTATTTTTAAATAAAGTGAATCTGCTTATTTTTAAATGATCAATAAAAAAAATTTCCTCCTAAAATAATATATATATATATATATATATATATATATATATATATATATATATATATATATATATATATATATTATACATTCGATCCAAAATGATGATACGGCGTGTGCAGTCAACTACATTTATCCCTTAAAATTCATCCGTCCTATCATAATTTTTCAAAACATATATTTATTATAATCTTTTTTTTAAAATAATATTTAGTTAATTAGAAAATGAATGACATAGTGTCACCATCACATAATAGACTTCTTCCATCATACTTGGAGGACTATTTTTATAACTAAAGTAAAACTGCGGACCTAGGCACAATTTACACCATCCCAAAAGATATGTACTATTTTTATGAAAAAGATTAGATGTACACTCTAAATAAAATAAATATTTATATTACTATTGAATATATAAATAATATTACTTTATTTTTATTGATATTGCATGCATATCTAACACCATGATGTGGACTCGTAACACCACCCTTAATTAGGAAACATTACGAAGTTAACTTTATTACATAACACCCAATTAATAAAACAAAAGAAAAGAAAAAAGTGGAAAATAATAATAATAATAATATTTAATAAGCAACCCCACCCACACCCACACGGCACACACCTAAGATCTGAAGAGTCAGGTAATAATAATAATAATAATAAAATATATCTTTTATTTATTAATTTATTATTATTATATATTTATTCCCTAAAAAGGCAACGCATGTTTGATTCGTTTGACTGCATCACGTGCCCTTAGCACGTGCGCTTGCCGTCCCATACCACCACAAAAAAATATAAATAAATTATTATTAATCAATAATTAACATAATAATAATAACAATCACATAATAATTAAAAAGGTAAAAGATAATAAAATTATGATGATGATGGTAACGAACGGCTATGATTCGGGGTTGGTCATCCGCGGCAACACGTGTACGGCGAGCACGCGCTTCCCGGGCGGCGGCTCCAGCACCCAAGTGCGCGGCGGCGGCGGAGGAGACGGAGACGTCGACGACGAGGACGGCGCCGCCGCAGCCGGTGACGACGCAGACCCTGCCCCCGCCCGCGGCGACCTGAGCGGCGCCCCGGAGGAGCTCCGGCGCGTGGAGCAGCGTCACCCAGCGGTCCCCGGGCCAGTCGTAGGCCCGGAGCGTCCCCGCCCCCTCGTCCACCACGTAGATGGGGGCGTCGTCGTCGTCGTTGTCGTCTGCGGCGGCGGCAGCGGCTGGGCCGGACCAGCCGGCGAGCATGCCGGGGGGCATGGGCTCCCAGGCGCGACGGCGGAGGTCGAGGACGGCGCCCTGCTTGGGGCAGCGGCCGCGCAGGTTGACCATGCAGAGCTTGCCCCGCGAGCCCACGGCCTCGGCGGCGTCGCGGCTGAAGCGCCCGTCCTGGAGGGGCGGGAGCGGCGCCCAATCCGCGGACGCGCCGTCCCGCGGGTGCCAGAGCGCGGCGGAGCGGGCGAGGGCGGGGTCGTGCGGGCGGGGGCCGACGCCGCTCGCGAGAAAGACCCCGCCCCCGCCCGGGGCGGCGCCCGCCACGCACCAGCGCCGCGGCCCCAGGGGCGGCGCCGGGCCGAGGAGCCAGCGCGGTGCGCCCGGGTAAGGCCGGAACACCAGCGGCCGCGGCAGCGCCGGGAGAAGCTGCGGCGTTGACCCCGCCAGCACGGCCAGGTGCCCTGCCGCTGCCACGCTCTGGAGCGGGATCCGCCGCGAGAGGAAGCGCGGGTGGCGGAGGAGGACGCCCAGATTAGAGTTGGGAAGCAGCGGTGGCGGCGGCGGAGGCAGATCGACCCAGGCGGCGGCGACGGGGTCGAAGCAGGAGAAGTCGACGGCGTTGGGCTCGTCTTCGGCGTAGAGGAGGGCGTAGAGGGCGAGGAAGGGGGGGAAGGAGGGGGAGTAGAGGAGGCGTCGCCATGCACGGCACACGGAGAAGAGCAGCGGAGGTGGGATATGCACCAGGCACAGCTGCGCCAGGTGGTCCGGGAGCCCCGGGATCAAAGATTGGTAATCCTCCTCCTCCTCCTCCTCCTCCTCCTCCTCTTCTTCTTCCTCCTTAGCTCGTTTCCTTGGTGGGTTTTCATGGTCGAGGTGGGAGTAGAGCTTAGCGCGCTTGGAAGACGAGGAGTTGGAGGAGGAGGTGGCGGAGGACCCCATCAATGGAGTCAGTGTGGGGGGAGAGGGAGAGGAAGAGGGGGAAGAAGAAGAGGATCGAATTACGGAATAGAAAGGAACAGGGGACAGCAACAAGGACTTTTGTCTTATAACTTTTTCTCCCATTTATGGCCACTTTTAATTTTTCTAAAAATATAACAAATATTAAATATTAATGTTACCACCGATCTAAATATTAAATATTATTTTTAAGTTACTTTATTTTAGCTGTACAATTTTTTTTTTCTTTTTCAATAACCAATTTAGAAAAGGCCTATTTGCAAAATATATATATATATATATATATATATATATATATATATATATATTAATTTTACGTTTCGGTCAAAATAAATTACTTTTTTTTATTTTATAAATTTAATTCGAAATTTTAAAAATTTAATTAAAATATTTTTATTTTTTTTCTCTTATACTCCCTTCGTGCAACGCTAATGCGCAGGCCCGACTTCGAGGGGCAATGCTCCATCAAGGTCCATGGCAACGGTAAGAACTGCGGCGTTAAAAAAAGGATATAAAAAGGTAAAAAAAAAAAAATAAAGAATAAAAATAATAAACAAAATTTCTGATAAAGCTATTATATATCTTCATTGCTATAATAAAGACCAAAAATAATAATAAAAAAAAAATAAAGTTGCACTGCATGTTAAGATGATGTTATAGAACGTTGAACTGTTTTAAATAAAATATTTATTTTTTAAAATAAAAATTATATTTTTTAAAACGAAAGTTTTACTATTTATGTCGAAATTGTACTATTTGAGTAAAAATTATATAATTTGAAATAAAAACTGCACTATTTGAGACGAAAGATATTCTATTTGAACGAAAATTGCTTATACTTTTTAAGAAAAAATTACAGTTTTTAATACGAAAGTTTTACTTTCTAGATCAAAACTATACTATTTGAGCAAAAATTATACTGTTTAAAACGAAAATTATATTTTTTGAGACGAAAGTTGTACTCTTTGTGTGAAAGTTGCTCTGTTTAAGTGAAAATTGCTTTTACTCTTTGAAGGCTGAGGTGGATGTCGTCGTCGTCTCTTTCTCTCTCTCTTTTTCTAACCCTATTGAATCAACATCATCATCCTTATCATCATCATCATGCTCTCTACTCTTCTTTCTCCTTCTTCCAACCATTCTCCTCCTCCTACTTCTAATCCGCCCCAACTTAGAAAAAAATCAGTCGCTTTCGGCCCAATCCCCTTCCAATCCGCCCCTTTTCCTCTAGTTGAGACTAAGTGGTGCACCGATGCTCAGTAGCGCGCCTATAGCCGTCGCCTCCTTGCTGCACCCTGCCTAGCTAGCGCTCGCGCAGTCAAGGAAGTCGCTGACTCCGCCCTCGCCCTTACCACTTGCGACCAGTCCTGTTGGAGCCACGCTATCTTCCTCGATCGCCGCAAGCCCCTTATCTTAAAATCCATCGTAGGAAAATTCTGCCGACACCGATGTCGCTACCCTCCACCCCATCTGTCTCCGGCTTCAACGGGTGATGCTTTGGCGGGGTTCATGACGGCGGCGAGGGTGGCGGTGATTTGGATGTCACGTGAGGCGTGGGAGTAAAACGGCGAACTCGAAAAAGTTGAGCCATCAAATAGTGTAATTTTTAAAGAGTTCATCTTTCTCTCAAATAGTATAATTTTTACTCAAAGAGTATAAATTTTGTTTCAAATAATATAATATTTTTTGAAGTAATATAACTACATCTTAATATTGTAACTTCATCATTTTCTTTTTTCTTCTTGATTCTTGGCTTTTCTTGTAGTAGCAATGTTACATAATAGTCTTCTTAGAAATTTTTTTTATCATTATTATTTATTACTTTTTTTTTTTTGATCAGTTTTTTAAAAATTTGAACAGAATCTTTTAAATCGTAAAAATGATCCATTTTTGTCAAAACGCAAAGCTAATAATTTTTTTATACAAATTGGTCTTTAGAAAATTATAATTTTGACTTAAATGGAGCATTGAGCTACATTCAAATTGACCAGACGTTGGGTTATGTAGCAATTGACATATATAGACTTTAAATAAATTAGTTATTTTTTTCTAACAATTCAAATTTTTTAAATTATGATTTCCTACTAATAAGCTACTATTTTAAAGTGAATTTATTTAATTAAACATCTCACTTTCTCCAATAAAAAAAAAAAAAAAAAAAAAAAAAAAAAAACAATCTAAAGAATTATGGCTTTGGTTCAAAGGTATCAGCATATTGTCGAAGTGTAATTGGATCGAATAAATATAATTAAATATTTTATTCATGAATATTTTATTCAGTATATTTTTTTAAATTTATACATTTCAATAAAAAAAAAATATAATTAAATATTTATAATGAAATGAAATATTATATTCGACAATAATTTTTTTTATAATAAAATAAATTATTCTGTAAGTAAAATATATTATTTTTTTAAATCGTAAATAGTAAGAATTTTCAAAAAGTAAAATACTAGACTTTATGCTTATAATTATTTAGAAAATTCTTATATGGGAAAAGTTATTGTGGAATAGTTTATTTTTGACATAGTAATAAATAAATTAATTATTCCTTCCAAACAGTTGGAATCTTTAAAATTATAATTAACGCTTCGTTCCACCGCACAATTCAATTAAACAAAAATTTTATTTAACACACAAAGTACTATTTTCTAAATATTCTATTTTAATCGTGTTTTGCGTATTATCATCTTATTACTATTTGCATAATAATTAATTAAAGTTATGATTCAATTAGTTGATATTTTATTTAATTTTTTAGAGTAATTTGCAGATGTACCTTTCATTTTAACATAGTTATACATAGAATAACTGATGAAAGTAAAAAAAAAATATATATATTAAACTTTTTCTTTTGTTGATTTAATTAAAAGAATCTTAATGTTTACATATTTAAAATTATAAACAAAATTTTATATTTCAAACTCTGCAAGGGTTTAAGTTTGTAAAATATTTTAAATTTTATTTGTCCCCATAGTATTACTCTTAATTATAAGTATACCTAAACGAAATCCAAATTGAGGGCCTATTTAAAAATTACCTCATTTTATGTATATTATATATATATATATATTAAAATTTTAAAAACATTTAATATATTCTGGTGGATCAAAATAATTTTATTAATTTTTAAAAATTTCTTCAAATATTTCCGCATTCATAGAATATAGTAATGAAATTTTGGATTTAAAAAAAATTATTCGATAATTTTAAGATATTTTGAAGATTTTTAATAACAATTACGAATAAGTAATTAAGCAAAAGCCAAGTAATTAAAGTTATTTTTCTTCGACCTAGTTGGAATTACATATAACTTAGGCGTAGTTCTAATTATTACAAGTCCGAATTCTCATATAATCTCAATTGCAAAAATTAAATTTAAATACATCAAATCAAAATATTAAATCTAGATTTATATATAATTATATATCTATAATTATATATAATTATAATTTGTTTGAAATAATCAAATTAATGATGAGATCATTGAGGGATTTAATTAAAACTAAATGATTAATTATTTACTAAACTTGGAATTTCTAAATGGATGCAATAGAGGAGAATTTCATGTGGGACAAAAAGTTGGGGCAGGTGAGGGGAGTTAGGGGAGTAGGTGTTGTACTCGTCCCATAAAAGCAGCGAAATGGACTTTTCTCGTGCCCCTAATAAGAGAACATAAAAAAGATAAAGTAGAGAAATATATATATATATATATATATATATATATATATATATATATATATATATATATATATATATATATATTTATATATATATATATAAAGTATAAAATATGTTCACCTAAATTTTGGGATAAATAACACACACTTAGATCGAAAAATATTTTTCAATATTCGTAGATTATCTGTAAATTTATAGATATAGATATTAATTTTTTAAGACTGGTAAGTTATTTATAAATTTTTAGATATGTTTATTAGTTTTTTTATTTAAAAAATTATAAATACAATGGATAGATTTTTTTAAATTGCGAATATTTTGGATAACTCACAAATGCTTATGAATCCTAGCATATATTTTTTTATAATTAAATAATATATATATTTTTTATTTACTCAATTTTAATTTTTTTAAAAAAATATAATTCCTACTCACCATTTTCGCTGCGCGTTTTATCATTTTTTAGCGGCCTAACATACATGTAAAATATTTTTACATGTAATATATAGAACTAGGCTGGAATGCAATCAATAGTATTAAGTTATTGGTACTATTAAGTTTTTAATTTTTAGATTAAAAGATGTATGGTTGAGATGATAGTGTGTTTCTTGGGTTTATTGGATGATTGGAAAAATAGTAAAATCTAACAGTGTTTTTTATTTACTCAAGTTTATTATTATTATTTTTTTTCTAAACATAATTTCTACTCACCGTTCTTGCTGCACGCTTTATCATTTTTAGCAGCCTAACATACATATAAAATATTTTCACATGTAATATATAGAACTAGGCTGGAATGCAATTAATAGCATTAAGTTATTGGTACTATTAAGTTTTTAATTTTTGGATTAAAAGATGTGTGGTTGAGATGATAGTGAGCCCCTTGAGTTTATTGGATGGTTGGAGAAATAGTAAAATCTAACGGATGAAAATGATCAAAGAAGTTGATCTAAGGATAGAAACTTGATAGTACCAAATGCTTGGTGCTATCGATAGTATAGTAGCCGGTCTCAATTATATGCATGTATTTTACATTTTGAGAGTATAGGAGTAAAAAAAAAAAATTTACAGGTAACCAGCATATTCGCTCGGCTATACGCCTGATCGCAAATGGATATGAATAAAAATATAAGGTATTTAAAAATTTACGAATAAATTTTATTTATGCATATATAATTCATGAATATAATAATTCACTCGCGGTTTGTCCAATCTATCCGTTTGCGGAGTAAGTCTATGAATTAAAGAACACATTAGTTCTTCAATTCTAATTTATAATAAATTTTTATTGAAACTTTTTAAATTTTGATAGAAAAGATATGATGCCGCAAATAAAGCAATAGAGATTCTAGAGAAGCATGATCCAACTAAGCTCAGTTGAAAATTTATTTTAGTTATTTTTGATTCTCCACTCTTACCTTCGTTGAACATAAAGACTGTTTTGAAAAATTTTATTTTATTTTTTATTTTGAATCTGATTATTTAATAATTTTAAATTTGAGTAGATTTATAGAAATATTTGAATTGGGTATACATATTTGTATTTGAAAATTACTAAATTTTAAGAGTTTAATTTACAATAAAATTCGAATATCATCTTTATATATATAGACGTGATATTTGGGTAATATAATCACACATAATTTGAAAATTTGAATAATACTATCTAGTATTTATCGAAAAATTGATTTTTTGTGTTTTTTTTTTTTTTGTCTTTGTGTTTCTTTATTTTATTACTGTAATTTATGCGATAGAAATAAGATGAGGGCAAGTGTAGGGATAAACATCTTTTAATTTGTCGCCATATTTCTTCTTTGTGATTCGATAACCTCATATCTTTATTTCTTTTAAGATATTTTCTTTGCTACCTTAGATAAAATTATCGATTTATCCATACTGTTCTAGCGATGTAAAATTTTATAGAATTCATATAGAATTGTTAATATATATTTTTGAGCATAATTTTTAGTAAATCAATCTTTTGAATAATATAATAAGAGTCCATTTGAAATATGAGGTGGTAAATTAAATAAGAATATATCAGATCATTGGCGTTAATTATTAATTCCAAAGTTCGAGCTGATAGGAATATATAGTTAATTCATTTAAAACGTATCTATATAATGCCTACGAGTTTCGACTGAACTCAACACATTTGAACGTTAGGTCTATTGTTGGGCCTCTTGTCGTTAAGTCTATTGCGGATCGTAGCACACTCAACTTATTAATTTTCTGAATCTATTGTCACGAAGCAAAAAATTAAATATATTTTTAATCTATAAATAAATAACAAATATAATTTATAAAATTTATTTTTAGAATCTCCCACTTCGATATTGTATTAAATAATATAATAATTTATTATTTTTAATAATTAACTTAAGTTTTTAAAGGTGACAAATTATTTTGCATGATTTAACAGTCCCCCGAATTTTTATTTTATTTTTTTTACATATATAAATAAAACATAATATTTAATTCATTATTATCCTCGTCCAAATTGTGTGGTGGTGGTGGTGGTGGGTCCAAATGATGTGAACTAATTACTAATAATTAGGAATACATCGTAAAGCAAAAGCTAAGCTTTTGTCCCTTTAGGAGTGGCGGGCCAATCAGGAGACAGCACGTGTCGTCCGCAAAAAATGGCTTTCGGCTTTTATTGATGGGATAACTCTTATTATTATTATTTTTTTAAAAAACAAAATTATAAAATTATAAGTAACGCTCGTATACTTTCAAAAATAAATATTTAAATATATTTATAAATTTTTTATTATTAAATTTATATTAAAAATTATATTATTATATTTTTTTTTATTTAATTTTACAATCGTATAAATCTCAATACAAATTTAATAATAAAAAATTTATAAATATAATTAGTCTTATACTTTTGAATGTGTATAAACACTACTCATAAAATTATAGTATTATATATTTTTATAATAATTATAATATTTGTAATATTAAAATATTTTTAAAAGTTTATAATTATTTTTAATTTTTTAATTTTTTTTATAGTATAAAAATAGTGCTAATTTTAGGTTTTAGTAGCTGAGGGTGGTGGTGGGGGACGCTCACTCCGAAGGATCCACGTGGCGTTGTGGGTTGCGGACACGGTAATTAATTAATTAATTAATTAATTAATTAACAAATTAGTAAGTGCCGGAAAAAGCCAACGCCATCAAATTTTTTTGACAATTAATGAAAAAAAAAAAAAAAAAAAAAGGAAAAAAAGACGACCATGAGAAGTTGCCCCGCACCTTATCGCATTTAACGCAATCTCAACGGCTTTGGCCTCTCGTTGAGATGGAGAGGCCGAGGCGAAAGGCCCTCCCCCCTCCTATATTAATTTTAGAAAAATACTAAATGTACATTTTAAAAATATATATATATTATATTTTATCTATTTTAGGATGAGATAAATTTTATTCATCACTTCGAATTGATGGATGAAAAAATTCGCACCCTTGAATGAGTGGGGTATAAAATCTATATCCAAAATTGAATGTAGAGGTAGCATTGCTCTTAATTTTATTGTGCACGTTTGGTCCATCGTACACTGATATTTTTTAATAAACATAAATAATTTGATATTATTAATAGTATAAAAGTCTTATTCTATATACTAAGTTATATTTATAAATTTTATTATTTTATGTGCGAGAAATTAACATTTCATTTTTATTTTTTTTTTTAAAATATGTTTGTATTTAAAAGATAACTTATTTTTTATTAAAAATTATTCTCTCCGATCTCTACCGTCGAAATCATAATCAATTTGGATGTGTTTTTAACCATCATAGTTTCAACTATTTTGCTAATTTGAGTATAGTTTCTCAACTACTAAATATAGTTGAATCTCTTTGCATAAAATTCAAATGTATCAAATTCATATTAAAATTTGTATTTATTTAAAATATTATTGTAGTAAACATCATTATAGTAAAACTTTATAATTTTATTCATGTAATTTATAGTTCTTAAATTTTTAAATATTACAAATTATAATCAATATTTATCTGCTGACGTGGTGGACCGGGTCCAGGTAATGCCTTCTGCGAGGACCACCGAGGTGGACAGGGCATCCTCCCGAAACTGCATTAATTGGAGCCTTTTCTTTGTGTTGGTCCAAAAATGGTCATTTTTTATTCGACTATATAAATTTTAAAAAATTTGATTTTGATACTTAACCTTAGTTTGCTTGAATTATGTCATACTAGGATTTTTTTTTTTTTCAATTCAAATTAAAATTAGACTCATCACTTAATTAGTAAAATTATAGTCATATAAAACAAACAAAAATAGATGCTCAAGCTTGAAATTGGTGGATTTTCATCAAATTGTTCAATTTTTTTTTTAAAAAGGTTTATAAGTAATTATTGGATCGAACTGAAAAATAACTGAAATATATGAATAGAAGTTGAGAAATGTTGATCATTTCAAAATGGCGTATAGTTGGGGTGATTTCAATATGTTTTTATAGATAAATTATTCGAGTCGTCTAAATTTATACGTTATATATATTTCACCTAAAATATTATCGATAGTAAATAAATAGTGTTTATTATTAATTTTGTTGCTTTGACTAAGAGTTTGATGGTCGATACTCGAAAACTCAAATTGAAAGTCTAATTGCTTCACATTTCAAGATGAGTTCAATTTTAAGAATGAATGAAGGGAGCAACATGTTTTCTTTCTCGCTCTAAAATAAAAAGAAAAAAAAAAAAAAAAAAAAAAAAAAAAAGGTGAATACCAGATTAAATTCAATACATCAGATTTGAAAAAAACAATCCATGATGGGTATCGATGGTCCATAGCACAAGTGGCAAAGGATTTGGTGATTAATACCTAGTTCCCGTATTCGAAGCTTAGTTATTTTATATTTCTAGCTAAATTTATTTTAAAATAAATAAAACCAATAGCATGTTACCTTTCTCTCTCTCTCTCTCAAAAAAAAAAAAAAAAAAAAAAAAAAAAAAAACAATCCATGATTGGTTTAAATTCTTTCTTAGAAATATGGATGTTTTTTTCGGAACTTTTTAACTAAACTCCACATATAAAAATGCCTAGAGCCTACTTTTAGCCCATCTAAAATTTCTTTTTGGGCCACTCACAAGCTTGTGGCCCGGCTTCGGTTGAATATATATATATATATATATATATATATATTTTGAGAAAAAAAAGATAGCATGCTATCCGTTTTATTTATAAGGTAATGAATTAGCCTATAGTAATGAGATAACTAGATCTCAAAAAAATAATAATAATAATAATAATACTGAATCACCGAGAATCACATCTAACTATTATGTTGAATATCTTAATACTATTAGGAAAAATATTCGCACTAAATTTGATTGTGATTAAATTATCTAACTAATTTATGTTTAAATTTGAATAACAAAACTTACCTTTAATCGCTATGAAAATTTCAGAAATTGTAAAAGAAAGAAACCGAAAAAAGATTGATCCGAAAGCGTGCGAGGCACTGCCCTAACACGTATTTCCGTCCTTCGTGCGGATTATTCGGAGATACCACCCCAAGGTACGATCGGAACTCCCCTTCCTACGAGCACGAACGCGCGAAAGAGGTTCGACCCCTTCAACACCCGATAAACAAAATTCACAACAAAATAAAATTAAAATAAATTTAAAACAAATTCTTTTTTCCTTTCTTTCTACTTTCTCACTTTTTGACAGCTACTTTTTTCTTTTTATTGCACCCTACATACAAATCCTATATATAGTTGCAGAAAAAGAGAACGTTGGGTTGAAATCCAACGTTCTAATAGTAATTAACACACCAAAATAAATGATATAAATAGTGATTAATACATCAAAATAAATAACAATTATATAAAAAAATAAATGACAATAAATGAGAATAAATTAAAATTAATAAATGAGAATAAATTTAATAAATGAATTGAAAATTGATAATAAAATAATTATTGAGAATTTTGGAATTTTAAAATTTATTCCAACAAATACTACTATTTGGAAGCTATTTAATCCAATCATTTTGGTTTCAAATTGAACTAAATTCAAGTGAACAATAATACCATTCTAAGTGGCTTTCTATGAAGTGCCTTATTTTGTTGTTTTATTTAAAAAGCTAGAAATTAAATTTAAAACTAAAGTTCTCCTTCTTTTTATATGTTTATTTTTTGATAAATAGTTGAATAGTGACCATAAACACATTCAAAGAAAAATATCATTGATCGTCCATGAATGTGGTACAATTAATTATATTCATATCTAGATTTATTATAAACAAATTAAGGTCAATGTTATCATATATTGAACTACTTGTATTAATATGATATATAAAATTCTAATCAGACTTTTATGAAAAATTGATATGAACTCTATATAAAAAAATACTGATCTTACTATTTTTTCACATGTATTATGATGAAGAGTAACCATCAATTTCACACAATACAAAAAATTGTCTGAGACATGAGATCACCCAAGATTCGATTGGTGGCATTCATATTGCAGTTGGACTTCCTGCTTCTGCAAATTAATCAATTTTTTTTTTTCTATAACCTTCGTCAGTTCTTGGTTTTTTTGTTGTTGTTGTTGTTGTTGTTGTTTATGATTTTGAGTATTGATATCATGTGTTTAGTTTAATTATATTTGCATGCCAATATAGATATCTTACAATGCACTCTTGTATTTATTGCATCTTTCAAATTACAACAGCATGCAGATACTTCCAAACCAAGGGCTAGAACATGTAGAATAATAATAAGATGACATTGAAATCCACAAACTTTCTTAGACTAGCTATACTCAAACAACTTAAATGGAGAACAAACAACACATGCATGCACGTACGTAATTAATAATAGGTAGTAGTGTATGAGATCTTAACTGATCAGTTGGCAAAACTCATTACACCGGAGACTGATCATGATCAGCAGGACTAGGAGGAGGAGCATCGGTCCACCGGAGAATGCCGCCGTGCGAAAGCAACGCCCAGATGTGGGTGATAAACTCGCCGCCGTGCGCCAGCGCTTGCGCATGGCTCTTGACGTTGTCCGACGGCGCGATATAGACCACGATCTCAGTCCACATCTCCGCCAGCACTTTCCACACCAGCCCCTCGTCCCTCATCTCCAGCAGCTGGTCCAGAAACTTCATTCCCTTCTCCGCTGCCGTTCCGTTAGCATTCCATATGCTCATCTCGCGCTCAAAAGCATTCTTAATTTCCTTCACTGCATCCTTGTACGCGGTCTCCGTCCCGGCCACATCGCCGGGCAGCAGCTCTGGCGCGAGCACCACCAGGTACATGCAATACTTGGGCAGTGTCTCGGCGATCTTTCGGTTCGCCTGTGTGTCAGAGTCGTTGGGCTGCTGCCGCGACAGCGACGACGGCTGGTGCTTCTTCTCGTAGAGGCAGGTGGCGACGTGCCAGACAATGATCGTCTCCGCGGCGCTGTCGCTCTCGCACGTCCACAGCAGCATCTCTCCCACATCCCTGTTTTTAATTGTAAAAAAAAAAATTTACAAATATTTTTATAATTTTTTTTTTTAAAAAAATTATTTTTTATCTAAACTTATTCAAACTTAATATAACTTTTAACCAAAAGTACTACTGGTAGTAAATAAATAATATTTACTATCAATTTTTTAATCTTTATCTAAGAGCTAGACGGTGGATATTTCGATGTCTCAAATTTGAAATTTAATTACACCACATTTCAAGTTGAATTCATTTTAAAGAATGAACAAAACAAACAACAAACACTATAAAAAATTTAATATTTAATAATATATATATATATATATATATATATATATATATATATATATATATATATATAATGATATTTAAAAATACTTCAATATAGTTTAAGGTTATATTTGAAAGCGTTGGTTAAATATATTCTAATGCTTTAAAACGTTAGGATTTATTAAAATTTTAATATTTTAAATTATTTGAAAATTAAAAATAATATTAAATTTTATTATTTATTAAATTAATTTAATATAATAAATAATTTATATGACGAAACGTTAGTAATTATTGTTTTCAAGCGTCGTCCAAAATACATTTTTATATTAAAATTTTTTTATAGTAATTTTTTTTTCTTTTTAAAAAAAAAACATGTTAGATAAATATCAGACTAAATTCAGTATATCAAATCTGCCAACTACAATCCATGATTGGTTTCAATTCCTTCTTAAAAGTATGGATGTCTCTTTCACTAAATTCCTCACTAAAATTCCACAATTAAAAATGCCTATATAATGTTAGATGTCTTTTAAGACACACCCTCGTTGACCCAGATTCTGTTGAATGTTTTACTGCTACTATTTGGAAGCTATTTAATCCAATCATTTTGGTTTCAAATTGAACTCAATTCAATTGAACAATTCTATTCTAAGTGGCTTTCTAGCTAACGTTCCTTATTTTTGTTGTTTTATTAATGTTGGAAAAATTCGGTACTCGCCCCGGTACCAGATTCTCTGAATCCGCAATCCGCTTCGGTACCGCAATCCACACCGGTACCGCCTAGTGTTGGGATTCCGCAGCGGAAACGTCAAATCAAACTTTTACCAAAAACCCGTCCTCTTAATATAACTGGAATTAGCACAACCACCAAAAGACGAAAACCAAAACAGAAAATATGCGGATGAAATAAGATTCATTAATTAAGAAAAGAATTACACCGACTCCTCTTTTCTTCTGCAATAGAGTAGTTTCAACCCGAGCCCTCCTCCTGAATCTCTCTCACCCTTCTCTCGTCTTCTATAAACCTAGAAGACTATGGGTGTGGCTAAATCCTAACCCCCACTACCTTCTTGGGTGTTACCACCACCGTGGGTGTGGATACCAGTACATGGATACCGTGGGTGTGGATACCACTACATGGGTGTGGCTAAATCCTAGCCCCCACCACCTCCATAGGTATTACCACCACCGTGGATGTATCCTTCTTAACACCACATTAAAATAATAACACATGTGCTATATTTATAGCTTACATCAAAAGCTATCCAAATCCTAGTCTAAATAGATTTTTATTCTAATTAATATTTAAATTTTAACAAACTTATCTCTTTAAGATTTAAATATTAATCTTAATCCAACTAGGATTCAACTACAAATCCAATCAAATCCTAACAATCTCCACCTTGATTTGATTTGTAGTCTTCAATCGCTACATCGAGCTCTCCTTCGCTCCACCTTGAGCGACTGCATTTTCGATCTCGCTTTTGGACTCTCTAGCTCCACCTGAAGCTGAAAAATCACATACCTTCGAGTCCAACACGCCTAGTGAGATCAAATTGTGATCGCTTCCCGTGATGATCAGTAATCCAGTACTCTGATGTCGATATCTCCTGAGGATCGCCAACCTTTATCTCTGATACCAATTGTTGGAAAAATTTGGTACTCGCCCCGGTACCAGATTCTCTGAATCCGCAACCCGCTTCGGTACCGCAATCCACACCGGTACCGCCTAGTGTTGGGATTCCGCAGCGGAAACGTCAAATCGAATTTTTACCAAAAACCCGTCCTCTTAATATAACTGGAATTAGCACAACCACCAAAAGACGAAAACCAAAACAGAAAATATGCGGATGAAATAAGATTCATTAATTAAGAAAAGAATTACACCGACTCCTCTTTTCTTCTGCAATAGAGTAGCTTCAACCCGAGCCCTCCTCCTGAATCTTTCTCACCCTTCTCTCGTTTTCTATAAACCTAGAAGACTCCCTTCTCTCGTCTTCTATAAACCTAGAAGACTATGGGTGTGGCTAAATCCTAACCCCCACCACCTTCTTGGGTGTTACCACCACCGTGGGTGTGGATACCACTACATGGATACCGTGGGTGTGGATACCACTACATGGGTGTGGCTAAATCCTAGCCCCCACCACCTCCATGGGTATTACCACCACCGTGGATGTATCCTTCTTAACATCATATTAAAATAATAACACATGTGCTATATTTATAGCTTACATCAAAAGCTATCCAAATCCTAGTCTAAATAGATTTTTATTCTAATTAATATTTAAATCTTAACAAACTTATCTCTTTAAGATTTAAATATTAATCTTAATCCAACTAGGATTCAACTACAAATCTAATCAAATCCTAACAATTAAAAATGCTAGAAAATAAAAAGCTGAAGTTCTTCCGCGTTTTATATGTTTGTTTTTTTTTTGATAAATAGTAGAATATATAATAATTAACCATAAACACAATCAAAGAAAAATGTATTTGATCATCCATGAATGTGATCTAATTAATCATATTCATATTTAGATTTTTTACTTCTTTTTTATCTACTTAAATTAAATAAAATTTTAATAAGTTCTTTTATAAAAAATTGATCTGAATTTTTTATAAAAAACTTTATATATATATATATATATATATATATATATATATATATATATATATATATATATATATTTACGTGCATTCTAGTAAAAAATAACTATCAGTTTCACAAAATATAAAAAAATGCATGAATATAAAGAAATTTATATATAAAAAATAACTTATATATTATAACAAGAATACATAACGATGGTGGTTGGAGCAGGCCGGCCACCCCGAATCCACAAATGTTCCTAAACTAGGTCTACTCAAACATCTGGAAAGGAGAACAAATTAACAACACGTGAATGCACGTACGTAATTAATAATAAGTAGTAGTGTATGAGACCTTATCAGATCAGTTGGCCAAACTCATTACACGGGAGATCGACTGATCAGCAGGACGAGGAGCGCTGTTGTCGGCGGCCGGAGACTGATCAGCTGGAGGAGGAGCTGCAGCGGGCCACTGGAGAATGCCGCCGTGCGAAAGCAACGCCCAGATGTGGGTGATGAACTCGCCGCCATGCGCCAGCGCTCGCGCATGACTCTTGACGTCATCCGAAGGCGCGACGTAGACCATGATCTCGGTCCACAGCTCCGCCAGCACCTTCCACACCCACCGCTCGTCCCTGGCCGACTCCACCAGCAGGTGCCCGAGCTCCGCTCCCCTCTCCGCCGCCTCCTTCAGCTGGCGCCCAAGCTCCGTTCCCCTCTCTACCGCCTCCTCCTCCAGCTGGCGCCCGAGCTCCGCTCCCCTCTCCGCCGCTGCCTCCTCCAGCTGGCGCCCGAGCTCCGCTCCCCTCTCCGCCGCTGCCTCCTCCATCAGGTGCCCGAGCTCTGCTCCCCTCTCTGCCGCCTCCTCCCACTACAAAAATAATAATAATAATAATAATATTAATTTTTTTTTTTTTATATTTAATGATACTGAAAAAAAATCTCAATAGAGTTTAGCCGCACATTTAAAAATATCAATTAAAATGTTAGTAAATAAAGATTCGTCGTGTATATAACGACGTTTATATTAAGTATCGATAAAATATTTTTTAATATTTTAAAATATTAATAAATTAAAAAAATAATAAAAAAATATTATTTAATAAATTAATTTAATATAATAAAAAATTTATATAATAATTTTTTTTTTGAAAGTTTCAGTATTTGTTGTATTATAAAGATACTTGAATACGCTTCTCTGGAACATCGTCCGGCCTTATATTAATTTTTTTTTTTTTTTTTTTTTTTTTTTTTTTTTTTTTTTTTTTTTTTTTCGGTAGTTACCAGCTGGTGCCCGGGCTCTGCTCCCCTCTCCGCTGCCTCCACCAGCTGGCGCCCGAGCTCTGCTCCCCTCTCCGCCGCCACCACCAGCTGGTGCCCGAGCTCCACTCGCCCCTCCGCCGACTCCACCAGCTGGTGCCCGAGCTGCGTTCCCCTCTCCGCCGCCTCCACCAGCAGGTGCCCGAGCTGTGCTCCCCTCTCCACCACCTCCACCAGCTGGTGCCCGAGCTCCGCTCCCCTCTCTGCCACCGTCCCGTTGACGTTCCTAATTCTCGTTACGCTCTTGAAATCGTCCTCCTTACGATCACGCCCTTTCAATATAGCATCCTGAATATCCTTCACCGCGGCCTTGTACGCGGTCGCCGTTGCCACCGCGTTATCGGGCAGCAGCTTCGGAGCGAGCGCCACCAGGTACGCGCAGTACTTGGACAGCGTCTCGGCGATCTTACAGTTCACTTGCGTGTCGGGCTCGGCCAACTGCTGAGGCTGCTGCTGCGGCAGCGGTGATGGCGGTGACGGGTACTTCATCTCGTAGAGACAGGTGGCGATGTGCCAGATGATGATCATGTCCGCCGAGCCGTTGCTCTTGCACGCCCGCAGCAGCTCCTCTCCCGTGGCCCCGTTCCGCCTCAGCACCGACTCTCCGATGTGCAGCACGGGGGGCGGCCTCCGCTGTCTATGAGATACTTCACGATCGCCGCCTTCACCTCCTTCGGGACAGGCTTCGACTGCATGCCGAGGAAGCGGCGGTACAGCATGAGCTTCGAGAGCATTGACTGCACGTGTAGGAAGCTGCGGCCCAGCCCAAGCTGCGAGAAGATCCGCAGGGTGCGTCCGCGAGGTTCTAAGACGGAATGCTGGTTGAATTTGAGCTTGGGACGCTTCAAGCTGGTCTTCAACCTCCGCAGCGTGGTCAAGCCCCAGAGGACGCTCGTGGACCGCCGCCACGACGGCTTCTTTGCGTAGCTGCAGAGGAGGGAGATCATGACCCATTCGGAGAGCACATAGACGATGGCCTCCGCAACCTCCAGCAAGAAGAAGGTGGCGATGAGAAGTAGGGTGATGATCAGATCGTACATGTACATGTTGGGCCGTGTCACTTTTTTCTTGAGCGGATGTACGAGGTCGCTGAAAATGGCATCGCGCTCAATGACGATGCCGATAAAGATCATGATGAGCGTGAGCACGCAATTGAGGAGGAAGAACCAGATATTTGGCAGCGTGACGCGGATCGTCGAGAAGTGGTAGTCGCTGAGGAAGCTGAGCTCGTCCTCAATCACACGAAAAACCCTGTCGAAAGTAGTAAGTAATATTATAACGCATATATACAGAATAAATTAAAAAAACAATTATATTTAATTTTAGTATCAGTAGCGCAAGACGCAGATTATTCTGAATTTAAGTTTAGTCATGAATATGTATACCTCTCGCCCTTGCGCTCTTCCACTGATCTCCTGTCCTGGGAACTGATCTCCTCGTCGTCGCCGAGCAGGCCGCGCAGCAAGAAGTCAAGGGCCTTGCGGCTGCCGGCCTCAGCAGACGGATACTTGTCGTACCTCCTCCGTTGTAGCTTATAGAGCGCGAAGGAGAGGCAGAGATCCTTGAGCTTCAGCCTCACAGAGGCGAAGAGGGCGTCACCACCGCTCACAGCCAGTCGCCACACGTCGCCGACGGTCACCATCTTATCCCTCTCTTTAGCATCCGAGAGCTGGAGACTGTAGCCCTGAGGGCCGGCCTTTCTCTTCGCCTTGTCTTCTCCCATGATCACGTACTTGCATGCCATCATCACCGTCGTTGCATTTTCAGATTCTTCTTCTCCTCCTGTTGCTGCTGTTTCTTCTTGTTCATCTTGTTCTTCTGCTGTGAATAATTGCCGCATGTAACCCGCGATAAGGTGCGGGTTTTTTCCCAAGGCGAAGGACCGCTTGGCGACCTCGATGGCAGCGACTCTCTGCGCGACCTTGATGCTGCTGAAAACCCAGAGGGTGATTAATATCCTATTGCGCACGAATATGCAGATCAGGCATCCGATCCACGCAATGCGCACGAGCTGGTCAACGACATCCCACATTGTCTGCTTGTTAACGCCCTGCAGAGGGGAGTCGTTTATCGTGTTGACGCCGCCGAGCTTCTTGCGGAGGAGCTCGGCCAGGAGCATCCACAGCATGATGAGCCTCGACCGGAGGGGGTCGTTCGACGGCCTTTCCACAGAGAACATGATCGACGTGAGAGGGAGGAGGAGGCCGGAGACGACCCAGAAGAAGAAGCGCAAGGCGGGATGAGTGGTGGCACCTCCAGAGAGGCGGCGGAGGAGGTCCTGGATGAGGAGGAGACCTGCGAGGAGGCTCATGATCGCCGACACCACCACTATCATATGTTCGGTGCTTTTTTGATCGAAGAAGCTCGAGGGCCCATTCGGCGAGGTACTGGGCGAGGGCGAGGGCGAGGGCGAGGGCGAGGGCGAGGGCGATCGACCATGTTTAAACCGCACCATCAATATACCGTGGAGCAGGCAGTTGTTTTAGAATTAGAACTGAAGTTAGTTATGATTGTTTTATCCAACATAATATATATAAATATATATAGTGTTAAAATTTCTAAATGTAACAGGGTCAAAGTCTAATGAGTCTTGCAATTTTATTATTATTATTATTATTATTTTTTTTAAGAGACTGCACAATCTCTTGACCAACCAGGCTTCACCTGGTCAATGTTTAATAAATCTCATTTAAAAAAAAAAAGAAAAAAAAGATTGCACAATCTCTCCTCTCCAGATTCTCCACCGTTGGTCAAGAAAAAATAGTAGAAAATAAACGGTATTTTTATAAATGAAAGAAAATTAATTATATTAAAAATTTGATATAACTCGAATTCAGAATTTTTCTCCGAATAAAAAAAAATCAATTCCAAGTTATTTCAGATCAAAATTTTAAAATTAGACTCACATGAAGAACACATTAATATATTATTTTATAAGTGCTCTTTACTAACTGTGCTTCTCAGTTTTTCTATTATGTTACTGTCATTTATAACTAACTATTCTAAAATTATAATGCAACTAGTTAGAGTGAAAGGTTCATGGCCAATGAAATTTTTGTGGAATAATTTGTTATTGCCTTCTTCACGCACGTCAAACTTTTATTTTTGCCCACGTCGGTTGCTTTGAATTGTTTTTTTTTTAAAAAAAAAAATAATATGCTATTCGTTTGATTTATTTTTAAAATAAATTTAACTAAAAATATAAAATAACTAAACTTTAAATTCAAAATCTCGAATATCAATTATCAAATTTTTATCACTTGTGTGGGTAACGACCGATTTGAATTGAACTTTCGAATGAAACATTAGCCGGGTAATATGTTCAACTGCTCCCTATTGAGAGGTAAATAACTAAGATTTGATCTAAGAACCTGTTTCGCTCTACTTTTGTTCCCGCTTCAGCTATAATTTATAAGCAAAAAAAATTATTTATAATTAGAGTAGTCTAAAGATCAATTTTTAATTTAATTTTTTTTATTCTACTGCTAAAAAGAACTAGCTATTTAAAAATTAATATGTTAGCCCACTTTTTATCGAGCTAAAAAAAAAAAAAATAAATAAATAAATTTTAAATAAAAAAAACATTCAAAAATTCAAAACTAGTCACATTTGATGGATTAGAAAAAAAAAACTTAATAATACATATGTGAGTTTGTGTGTTAATTAGAAAAAAAAAAAAAAATTTCTCCCTCTCTCCTCCCTCCTTCCCAAGTAATTTAATAATACTTATTAATTTAAATTATTTATTATTATTATTATTATTATAATTTAAATAATACATGATAAAATTATTATTAAATACATGATAAAATTATACAATTAAAAATAAGATTTAAAATTACTGAAAATAAATATAATACAAAATAATATAATTATACACTAAATATAAATAAATATAATAATAATATTATTATTGTTATTATTACTCACTCTATATGATTAAATATGATTATATACTGAACATAATAATATTGATATGACTAAAAAAATATAATTATCTGATATAACTATACATTTGACGTAATAGTTAATATGACCAGAAAATTAATATAATATACATAATATAAAAATATCTTGAAAAGTGGGGAGGGGAAAAAAAAAAATAATAATAATTGTCTCTCCAAATTAACACATAAATTATTATTTTTTTTCTTACCACTCTATCAAGGATGAGTCAGGGCAAACAAATTTTTGATAAATTTTTAGTTAATCAAAAAATATATATATTTTTTTAAAAAAATCTTACTTTTTGCTCTATATTTTAACGAATAGAAACGTATTTGGTATAAATTATTTTTTATTATTTTGGCACTCCATTTGGAGCAGATTTGGACGACTCCGTCAACCCTAATCCATCAGCATCCATAGTTCTACGGTTTACCATTCTACTCTGGCAAATTGAAAGATCACTATTTTTTAGAAAAAATTAGAAGATGATTATTTTAAAAGTAAATTGGGTGGTTTCTAATCTTTAGACTTTTTTTTCACTTTGCTTAAAACTTCTATTTACGGTCAAGTACGCAACATCTTAATTTCATTAAATTAAGTCTTAATTGTTAAACAAGGTGATAAAATCCACAAAAAAAAATAAAATTCACTTTGATTTTAATTTTAAATGCAAAGCTAGATTTTTTAATTCAAATTTTAATTTTAAATTATGGATTCAAATATCAAATTTAAATTTTAATTTTAAATTTTAATTTTATTTAAAAATTAAAATTTGATTTTGGATTCAAATTTAAATCTTGATTTTGAATTCAAATTTAAATTTTAAATTAATTTTGAATTCAAAATCAAAACTTATACTTAATTTTAAATTCAAATTCACACTTTGAAATTATTGAATATAAAATATATAAAATATTATTTTTTAATAATTTAAATTTTTAGAATACAATAATTATTTTATATAATTTAATATATTATTCTAAATTTGAGTTATATCACACTCCTATTATTATTAAGTTTTTTTTATTTAATTAAATTTATATTTTAAATTTACTGAAAAATTTCCGGCTTCTAGCACTCTCTTATTTCTCTTTTTCTACTTAATTAATTTTCTTCTGTTTATTTAGTAAATTGTAATAAATAATTAATTAAAGACGCTTCAAAAATATCACCAATAAAAAAATAATTAATGATATTTTAAAAATATTGTCAATAAATAAATAATTAATAATACTTTAAAAATATTATTATTAAATAATTAATTAATATTCACTTCTACAACGATTTTTACTGAAGAATAAGATTAAAATAAAATTTTATTTCAAAATAAAATTTTACTGAAGAATATTATTAATAAATAAATAATTAATAATATTTTAAAAATATCATCATTAAATAATTAATTAATATTCACTTCTACAACGACTTTTACTAAAGAATAAGACTAAAATAAAATTATATTTCAATTTTTTTTTGAAGTAAACGATGACTGAAAAAAATATATATATATATTTTTTTGAAGTAAACGATGACTAAAATAAAATTATAAATTGTGAGTGTACTTCTACAACGTTAAAGAGGCAATCCCCATCAAGAATTAATTATGCACGGAAGTGTCATTTATAAAACACTTTTAAATATTTGAAGAAAGATTAGATTTTTCCGGAAAATGAAAACTCACGTGTGAAAAGACACGGTATGCCAAGATTGGCACGGTACACGATGAGAAAAATGTTGAGTACACAATACGCATATACGCCATGTCGCGGATTGTAAAACGGTCTCATTTTGTTTTTTAATCAAAATTAAAAATTTAAGTTTTAGTACGTGAGCAAATCGTTAATTATATAAAATTTTTTCTCATCGTGCACGTTCAGCTAATATATAATCCTGCACTATTCGGTGCCATTTGGGGCTCACAAATCGCATTCACGATCACTCTACCGATAAAGAATACTCCGGGGGATAGCTAATCCGCGGGTGTATGTAAAATAAACAGCTAGTCCTATGATGATCACAATATTGATGCTCAAGCTCGCGGTCTAAAGACCAGGTAATCGGCACTAAGCCGGAAACTCCTACACAGAATGCCAATCAACTGTGTAATCACATCTCAAGTTGTATAACAATAACTGATCCCTATACTATTATGCAACACAAGAATAGAGCCCCAACCCTTGGTCTTCCTTGGATTCGGCGGCGATGGCGACGACGACGACGACAATGTATGGATAAGAGGGAGAGGAAAGGTTTTGTGTTGGCGGTTGAAAGGAAGACGAAAAAAGAATTAGGGAACCTAATTCTCTTCATAATTACCCACTTGGGTAAAATTACCATTATGCCCCTCAACTATAACTGTTACGCCCTGGGGTCGAAACTGCGACCCGGACCCGCCAACAGATCCGCCGCCCATATGGGAAGCCCCGTATAGACGAAGCGTCTAACCTGCAAAAAGAAGGATACTATAGCTATACAGATATCAGAGCTGAAAAGTAAGCTACTGAAATAAGAAATAATACAACTCCAAAAGTACAAGTCGGAACCTCACTACAAAAGTCTCTAAAAAATAAAACTCTCAAAAGTAACTAACAACAATAATCCAGCAAACTGTACTACTAAGCTCCAAGAAAGAGGTACAGCTATACTCCAAGGACGGGTAGGGAACTAGGTCGCGACTCCCTCACCTCGATCAGTAGCAGAAGGATCAGCAACACCCGCAGAGGACTCTGCAAAACAAAGGAGAGGAAAGAGGAGGGGAGGGGGAAGAAACCCCAGCGGGTGTGAGAACTACACCAACACGTAGTTCTCAGTGAGTACCGCCACCAAACCCGACGGTCTGCCCACTAAGTCTACTAGAGGCATAAGATAACATAAAAACTGAAATGATGTAAAGATAAGCTGGAAAGAAATCTACAGCTATCATGCCTCTATCTACAATGCTCAAAGGGTGATACAGATGAAAATGATGCATCGACTCTAACCCAATATACTCAATCAACCCAATCACAGTGACTGCCACATGGGGTCCAGTCAAACCTGCGCCTACCTACTGCCATTACATCCACGGAGGACTGGACTTACGTAGGGCGTCCGTGACTGCCAAACTGGCCCAGCCAGAGGGACTGCGTCGACAAGTCGCGATAGCAAAGTAACAGGCCCAGCTCCGGAGCGGCACTCGAGGGGCACGACCCCACCGAGGAAAGTATCCGCGCATCTCTGTCGAGCTCAATATGGCTCATGCAGGCTATAATCCAAATCCACGATCAACAAGATCGACAAAACCCAAATCACCTCTCTAACTCACTAACAGGAAATACTCGAACAGTCAGAACCGCTGTCAACCCAACGGCTCACAAAAAAAAGGACATCAACTCAACATGCAAACTCACTAGCTGGGTATACTCCACAGCTGACAACAATGAAGGATCCGGAAACCCCGAAAGATTAGAACCTACAACCCAAACCAAACAAGAACAGGCTCTATGCATAGCCTCTCGTTGTTCTCGACCCAAAGAAAAATGCAGCCCTTAGAACCCAAACCACTCGAATCCTCTCGAGTGAGGAAGTTTATAGGAAAGATGTGACATTTATTACTGAAAACTATTTTTCACTCAAACCCACGCGGGCTGAAGACTAAAAGTAGTTCATTTTTGTAAAACCATCTTGATTTAAGAAAAACCTATTTTTAATGATTTTTAGTTCTTTTAGAAAAAAGAATTAGAAAACAAGTTTTATTCCCAAACCCCGAAGGGCTAATGCCTTCGTCCAATCAGACAAGAACAGACTCCGGCGACCCTTCGATGTTTGGAAGAAAAACATTGGTTGACTAAAATCATGTGTGTCCAAAAAGGTTCTGGGTTCAAGGTCCTGCTATCACTGGTATACTACTGCCACTAACACAGTGGCAACACATAAATCAGAGAAACACGACATCTTGGGACCACCGTTTACCCAAACGGCTCCCGCCACAGATATAAGACCAGCTACCTCTACCAGACTCCACTCTGCCCTCAAGCACGAGTGTAACATGCATCCTACACTAGAAAATAAATTCCGACCACTCGGCCCACTACCCGGGCGAGGAAGACACTATGTCCAGGAATAGAATGTAAAGTGTGGATGTCTAAAGCAGAAATGAACCTAGCCCAAGTGAGGGTTTTCTACTAGTCTGGTTTACACATGCAAACATATGACAGGGTGCTAGGTCAAGTTCCAATAATAGCATTTAGTTTAACTAAAGCAAGATCAGAAAATATTAACCAACATGATTTCAATAACAACACAGGAAAGTCAACATCTCTCACTCTAACATGCATTCTAACATATCTCACAATCATGCATGCTTTCTATACAATAGAATTAATGAACCGTCCACCGATTTTGGAGACGAAACAACCCACCTGAAGTGCGAATCAATCCAAGATCCAAATAAGCTGAAACTGAACGGGGACAAATTCTCGGATTCCCACGATTCCAACGGGCTCAAAAACACCCAAAAACTCCTCCTGGGTACAAAGATATGGTCCAAATGTTGCAATAAGCAAAAATTCCCACAAACACATGCTGCTGTAAAATCAATCCAGAAAATACTTAAATACCACCTGCGAGATAATCTCCAAAAATTCCAATAAAAATACAACGGTGATCCTCGCGAAGAGTAGATGTCAATTGAGTCCTCACAGGTAGAAATCCGATACCAGAGTGGGAAGATAAAAATCCGACAAGCCTCCGCTGTCCAGAAAACCACCAGCAGGAAAAGGGTTCAAAGATGTTCCAGAAACCCCAATAAAAACCCAAAACTGAGAGAAGCAGAAAACACGAGAAATGGAGATCTACCTCTCGTGGAACCGACGCCACAAAAATCGTCCAAAAATTCCTTCGGAGTAGCTCTGTGGACCTAGTGGACCGAAACGCGACGAAAATGGGCCACCGAAGAAAAAACGTCGCACTGCGCCGAATCGCCGAAGCCGTCGATGTCGCGCCCTCCAAAAATTCAGAAACTCACTCGAGAGATGCAGCACAAGATGATCAACAAGGTTGCTTGAGGGATCTGTCGCAGTTGGGCTCAAGCAAAGGGTCCAAAGGCTCAAGAAAGGGTCTATTTATAGCCCAAGCCCACCAAAGGGAGGCCTCGGATTCGGGCGCAAGAAACGGGCGCCCAAATTCGGCCCGGCCCAGTACTGTGCGCGCTCGACTCACCCACAATGCGCCACGTGTCCCGCTCCGTCGCACGCGCGCCCGCCAATCGCGGCGCGCTACGCGGCAGCGCGGTCCACGGCGGAAACCGTGGTCCGCAGTTCACGGCGAGGCAGCCGGGTCACTGCGCCCGCCAATGAGCGGGCGACACGTGTCCTAGCGGGGTTCACGGTACGCCGTGCCCGGCGCGCTGTCGCGCGTGCGTTGACCGCCCAATCCGCGCGTGCCATGTGTCACACCCTCCGTTGGCTGGTCCCGGTGCACGCCGAGTCCCGTGGACTGGCTTGCCCGCCGCCGCGTACGCGCCTGCCCGCGCCCGCGCCGCCGCGCTTTACCGCCTGCCCGTCGCCGCCAGTGCTGCCCTGGCCTGCCGAAACAGTAATTCATGTCTCGAAATCCGTATTTTGGCATCCGGGCTCCGAAAAATATAAGTAAATAGTCTATTTTTATCGTTTTCGCGCGCTGAGTCCAAATCCGATGTCCGTTTTGCCAAATTCCACTTCCAAAATTTGTCGAAGGCATCCGGACAGGTATTTTTAATCCGAATTTCGCGCTGGGTTCAATTTTGAGGTCCAATTTGCGTGCAACCATCTCCAACACACCTCATAGGCCTCCAGAAGCCACAATTCACTCCGCAAAACCTTCGAGGAGATCCGGGTCATCACAATAACTTTTATTTCTTTCTCTCAATTTAATCCCCAAAATTCGAATTCAAACTCCAAAATTTCTCAAAAGACATGCCAAAAGCCGAATCGATCCAAAACGATCGATTTCACGAATTTCAGTGCGTAGACTGCCACGACTTTTCTGAACTTATCAAAAACTGGTTTTTCGGCCCGATTTACTTACGAAAAGTGCAATTTCGAGAGATCCGGATATCAGATTTAAGATCCGATTGCACCACCGTCATTATCTCGACAACGCCGTCAGAGTGACGATTTTGTTTTCCGAAGATTTCACCAAATTAATTAATTGGTCGATCGTCAAACTCTGTTTTGTATGTTTTTCAATACTTTCGACTTGCCAAACACAAAAATGAGGGTCACCACGTCGTTCAACTCGATGAAACCAATCAGGTAGTGATTCAACTTCTTCGAGTTTGAGTCTAGTTGGGACAGTTTAGGCTAATTAGTCAACATTTACATGAAAACCCTCGAAAATTCAAAATTTTGAATTATAAAAAATTCAAAAAATACGATTTAAATTAAATTTTTAGATTTAAAAATTCTCGAGTATTACAACGCATCATATATATATATATATATATATATATATATATATATATATATATATATATATATATATATATATATATATATATATATATATATACACACCAAATCTACATCTACCATTTATTTTTTGCTATATTTTATTTTGTACCATTAGATATTAAGTAGTTTTTCTTTAATTTTAAATTTTGGTAGTTAAATTAAAAGTATGAGATAACTAAATGAGTGATTGAAATGCAGTGCATGGATGCATGGGTGCATGGAAGCACTTGGCGCACACAATAACAATAACAATAAGTTATGTATAATATATATAATAATAAGATATGACAAAATATGTCATGTCCTAGACTTTCTAAAACGGTCTAAATTTTTTTTTTTATATAATTAATTAGAGTTAGAAAACATAACCTCTGGACGTGGGCAGATCTACCATGCGCATAAGAAATTTTCGATCCAAACGGACGAAATTTTTTCTATACACACACGGCTAGGCAAGTACAATAATACCATTCAATTACAATCAGAGTTTACTAACATGATAATAAACTACTAGACAATAATCAAATAGAATGATCATAATCCACGATAATATAATCAACCTACAATATCATAAACTGGTCTAACACAAGCTGAAACTGAATAACATGATAGAGTCATATGCGGAAACTAAATCTCAAAATATAATCCAGTATGACAATCGGGCCAGCATACTAGCTAACCTCACATCAACGTCCCGATTGCTCACCACCCGACGGACCTGAAAAAGGGTCATCTAAGGGTGCGAGACATAACTGAATGTATCCCAACAGGTATAACGAGTCGGAGACGAGTAAGTCGTACTTACTGGTATACTATAATCGAAAGGCGGTAAATCTGGTATGAAAGTAACAGTAATAAACTAATATGGAAGCAATATCTGTAAAGTTGTATAAAAGCAACAACTGAAAGCTGTAATCATGCATCAATATAATAATAGGCAAATATACCCAATCACGTGCCACTGTTGGCCACAAGGACCTCAGGCTAGAGCCGAACCATATCTGACATGTATCCTACACCTGCTGGCTATCAAGGAGCTGAATATCATTCGATCCCACAAGTGCAGCCAAAGGAAGGGGCTGGAAGATCGAATAGACCACTCTACCGGTAAAGAACACCATTATGGGGGATCGGCCCATTGGTGAACGCGAATATGTACAGCTGGTGCATGGCAATCTCACTACGTATGCTCAAGCTCGTTATCGAAAAACTGGAATGCGGCGAAAAGCCGGAAACTCCCAAATGGGATATAGAATTAACCATAGTACCAAATAATGCCATAATGTAACAATATCCTCCTACTCTAACATACAAGCTAATCTAGGCATAATTACCCGTATGAAATAGCAGTAGGAGATATATAATAAGTAATGATTAGGAGTGTCTAATAACACTGATAATATCATGTCATAGGAATATAAAGCAGATATGAATCATGTAGTGGAATATAATAATAGAAGAGGGCTAGCAAGATAACCAAGGGTCCGATCGACTACAATACCCAATCAGGTTACACTATGCCAATGCCCGAATCGGAGTACCCACGTCAGTTCAGGCGGTCCTGAAATCCGCTGCTCAGCAGGCGAGAAGGCGAGGGCTTCTGACTGCTCGGGCTTAAAACACAATCAACTGTCAGTAAATGACTCACTCATACCCAACCCACTAATTCAGGGTGTACAGAATGACTACACGGCTGACTTTGGTAAAAATTCGGAAATCGCCAGAAATTTTGGAATTTCGCCAATGGGCCACTATGGTCCGAACAGTACGTACAAACAATTAGAAACAAATACCAGCCCCAATGACTTTCTCATAGTCACTAGATCAATTTCCAACATCCACAAAAATAAACAAGTATTATTTTTTTTATTTTTTCATTTTTGTAATCTTGCTTGAATTGTATGTATAGTTAAGGCCCAATCAATAATATGGGCCACATTTATATTTAATAAATAATATGGGACTATTTTTGAAATTTAGAGGCCCATGTAAAAATTTCTTAGCCTTTTAACAGCCCACGGCACTCTCCAGAACCTTCGCGCTCCCGAAATTCTTCGGCCCCTCTTATTTTTTTCATTTTGAGCCATCGTCGTCCCCGACTCCACCTTTGTTGGAAGAGTTGGAACCCTAATGAGCGGAGAAGAACCCTAGAAACCCTAGTCGCACGATCGAGGTGTCTCCCACACACACACATACATACTACACACAATGCGTCCCTCCACCGCGCGCCTCGCCCTGTTGCTCGCTCGCAGATCCCTCCAATCGAACCAGTCCCCACTCCACCCCGTGAGTGCCCCTTCAATCGATCCTCTGTTCCATTTTTTTTTGTTCTTTTTGATTCGATCGATTGAGCTCAACAATCCTGCTTTGTTAATCAGTTGGGAAATGAATCGTCCCGGGTGTTCGCGTCGGGGATTTGCAGCTCCTCTCGCGGATTCATCGATGGGAATCGCAGCAAAGGTGTGATTTTTGGGGTTTTGGGATTGGGATTTGATCCTTTCGTTGACCCACCTCGACGTGTATTTTTTGGTAAAGTTTTGAGGTTTTAAGCTAATCTCAGATGGGTAATGCAGTGCAATTGAGGAATGGGATTGCAAGGGAAGGGTTCTGCTTCCCAAAAAGGTCGACTCAGTTTTGGCTTGCAATTGTTCGTAGTTTAACTGTTTCATTATACTCAGGAAGTAGACCATTGTTTCTCTCAAAAAAAAAAAAAGAAGAAGAAGAAGAAAAGGAAGTAGACCATTGTGTGTTAGAGATTACTATGAAAATTGCTCAATTTTAAGAGTTTAATTTACAATAGAATTCCCATATGGCCTCTTTATATATATATATATATATATATATATATATATATATATATATATATATATATATATATATATATATATAGACGTGATGTATGTTTGGATAATATAATCACAGAGGATTTGAAGAATTGAATAATATTATCTAGTATTTGTCGAAGAATTAATTTTTCGCGTTTTTTTTTTTTTTTGGTCTTTGAGCTTCTTTCTTTTATTACTGTAATTTATGTGATAGAAGCAAAAACTATAAGGAGAGGTCAATTCATAATTTATGAAATATAAAATCTATATTTTTTTGGAATGTACAGTATTATTTTTTGGCTTTTATTGATAAGATAAATTTAATTTTTTTTTTTTTATACTATAAAATTATAGCGTCAATGTTGATATATTTTTATAATAATATTATTATTTATAATGTTAAAATATTTTTAAAAAATTATAATTTTTTTTAATTTTTCAAAACTTTTTATAGTATAAAAATAATACTAAAATTAGATTTTAGTAGCTATTTAACCGTCAAATTTTACGGTACACAATCTGCCCCCGACATGATAATTAATTAATTAGGACGTGTCGGTAAAAGCCAAGGCCAAATTTCCTTTTGACAACAAACGACAAAAAAAAAAGAAAAAAAAAAAAAAAAAAAAAAAAAAAGGCGACGATGACAAGTTGCACCGCACCTTATCGTATTAAACGCAATATCAACGGGGCCAAGGGCCGTCACATTAATTTTATTGCGTGTGCTTGGTCCACCGTAGACTAATATTTTTAAGTAAATTTAAGTAGAATTAAACTTGTATATTTTTAAAAGTACAAGTAATTGGTGCTGATAGGTTTTTAGCTCTTAAATAAAAAAATATATAATTAGGATAATAGTGAGTTCTTTGAATTAAATGAGTAGTTGATGAAATAGAATAATCTAAGAGATGAAATTAGTCAAAGAATGATGCGATCATACCAGCACTAAAGCATCGGATCCTATCAAAACTCTACGGTTAAGCGTGCTTGGGCGAGAGTAGTACTAGGATGGGTACAAGCACCAATTACTTGATGCTTGGACAAATATAGTAGCCGGACTTACTTAAATGTGTTTAGAGATCATTTGATTGGACATAATTGTATAAATATAGTATAGTTAAAGATATATACAGATAAATATATAATAGGAGTTCGATTACTATGCTATTGATAACACCAAACACTTAATGCTATCGATTTTTTCACCGTTAGATTATTTAATTTTTTAAATCATACTATTTTTTCAACTCGACACTAAATTTTAGAGACCCACTATCATCATAATTTTATATTTCTTCGTCCAAGAGTGAAAAATCTAATACTACGAATAACTTCGTGCTATTAATAGCATAGAAGCCTAGTTCTATATAATAGATATATTTATTTTATATGTGAGAAAATAAATTTTCACTCTAATTTAGAAGAAAGAAATATCTTTGTATTTAAAAGATAATTACATAGGCAAGCTTATCTCTTATTTAAAATTATTCTCCAATCTTAGCCAATTTAAATGTAATTTTAATTGCTATAGTTTTTCTTTTTTCTTAGAATCCCTTTTCATAGTTTCAACTATCATAGTTTTAACTATATTGCCAATTTGGATATGATTTCAACTACTATATATAGTTGAATCTCTTTGTATAAAATTCAAGTGTATCAAATTCATATTAAATTTTATATTTATTTAAAATATTAGTGTATTTTCGTTTGCAAGTAATTAACTAAATAATTCGCTAAAAAAAATAGAAAATAAAAAAATCTCACTACACAACTTGTAGAGTCAACTTGTGCATGCAAACTTTACAAAATCACAAATAATAAAAAAACACAGAGTTTTTGGTGTAGCAAAAAACAAAAAGTATATGAAGTGTGATACAAGAGTTTAAAAAATAAAGACTATAATTTTCTACTGCGATTATGTCTTACAAAAAATATGGTGATGTATGGACAGGGCATCCCCCCTCTTTTATTTTGATTGGTTTAAATTTAAATGGTAAAAATGTACAGAATTTATCTAGAGTTTGGTCAATTTTGATTCGACTATATAAATTTTAAAATTTTTGATTTTGATACTTAACCTTAGTTTGCTTGAATTACTTCGTAGGATGATTTTTTTAGTTCAAAATTAAAATTAGACTCATCACTTAGTAAAATTATAGTCACATAAAACAAACAAAAATTGATGCTCAAGCTTGAAATTGGTGGATTTTCATCAATTTGTTCAAATTTTAAAAAATAACAGGTTAATTAGCAATATTAATTTTTTTTAAAAAGGTTAAGTAATTGGATCGAACTAAAATAACTGAAATATATGAATAGAAGTTGAGAAATGTCGATTATTTCAAAATGGCGTATAGTTGGGGTGATTTCCATATATTTTTATTAATAAATTATTCAAGTCGTCTAAATTTATACATTATATATATATTTCACCTAAAATATTATCGAAAATAAATAAATAGTGTTTATTATTAATTTTTTAGCCCTTGATTAAGAGCTTGATGGTCGATACTCGAAAACTCAAATTCAAAATCTAATTGCTTGACATTTCAAGCTGAGTTCACATTTAAGAATGAATGAAGCGAGTAACATATTTTCTTTCTTTCTCTCTAAGAAAAAAAAGAAAAGAAAAAGGAGGTGAATACCAGATTAAATTCAATACATCTGATATGCAAACAACAATCCATGATTGGTTTAAATTCTTTTTAAAAAATATGGATGTTTCTTTCGAAACTTTTTAACTAAACTCCACATTTAAAAATGGCTAGAGCCTACCTTTAGTCCATCTAAAATTTCTTTTTGTGCCACTCACAAGCTTGTTTGGCCTGGGCTTCTGTTGAATATCTTAATACTACTATTTGGAAGCTATTTAATCCAATCATTTTGGTTTCAAATTGAACTAAAATTCAAGTGAACAATACTATTCTAAGTGGCTTTCTATGAAGTTCCTTATTTCGTTATTTTATTTAAAAAAGCTAGAAAATTTAAAAACTAAAGTTCTCCTGCTTTTTATATGTTTATTTTTTGATAAATAGTTGAATATATAGTGACCATAAACACATTCAAAGAAAAATATCCTTGATCATCCATGATATGAATGTGGTACACTTAATTATATTCATATATAGATTTATTATAAACAAATTAAAGGTCAATACTACCATGTATTGAACTGCTTGTATTGATATGATATATAGAATTCTAATAAGACTTTTATAAAAATTTGATATGAACTCTATATAAAGAGATACTGATATTGTTATTTTTTTACGTGTATTCTTGTGAAGAATTGTTACCGATTTATATTTTTCTTTAAATTTGAATTGAGTCAAATTTAATTAATCGATTAAATTGGTTATGATATAATTTTTATTGGAGCAAGATTTTTATCTATCTATATACACGTCTTAATATAATTAGAATTGGTTGTCTCTTTGACCGGTTTCATTATGTATTATATATTTGCATCGATACACTTCGGCTAATGAGCGAGAGAAGCGGCCGAAGTTTTGCGTTCTTGAAGCATACGGCAAGGTGCACGGTGATTCGCATGCGGTGTTATGTTCGACAGCGGAAGGTTCGGATTACTCGAAGCAACATTATAAAAAATTTTATTCATAATTTTATATATTTTTCTAATTTGGTCTTCTTAATTACGAATTATTTTTTTAAAATTTTTTATTAGAACAAAAGAAAGGTGGGTTCACCAAAAGCTTCTTGATTTTTTTATCTAAAGAAGACATAAGATGTACGTTTGTATTTCTTTTATTTTTTTTATAGTGAAATACATCTCTTTTGTTCTTTTCGGCACCGTTTGGGAACGGTATAAAGGGGGATATCCCCCCTTTATACCCAAACGGTTTGGGAATATCCCCGTTTGGGGATATCCCAGCCAAACGGGGATATCCCCAAACCCACCCGGGTATATCCCACCCCAACCCTCCCTCACCAGGTATATCCACTCTCTCTCTCCTCCCGCTCCCCCCTCTCTCTCTCTCTCTCCTCTTCTCTCATCTCTGTCCCTTTCCCAAGGCAGTTGCCTTGGGAAGGGACTTTTCCTTTTTTTTTTCTTTTTTGTTTTTTTCTTTTTTTTTTTCGTTTTTTTTTTTCTTTTAGCTTCAGGATTTTTTTTTTTTTTATTTTTAATAAAAATTTTTAATTATAAAAATATTTACAATTTTATATTTAAATTTTTAATATTTAATTAAATTTTAAATTTTATAAATTTTAAAATTTTTTAATTTTATCTTTTAAAAATCTAAAAATTTTATTTTTATTTTAAAAATTATTAATTTTAATTTATACCATATTTTTATAAGTTTTTTAAATTTATATACATTTATAAATTAAAATTTTTACTCCTACATAAAATATTTAAATTTTAATTAGAATATTTAAATTTTACTTAATTTTTTAATTAGAATATTTTAAATTTAAAAAATATTTAAATTATAATTTATAAAATTTTTAAAATTAATTTTTATATTTTATAAATTTATATATATTTAATATTTTATTAAAATTATAACTATATTTATATTTTAAGTATATTATATATATTTAATAAATTTATAATTTTAAAAATAATATTAATTTTAAAATTGTAAAATTTATATAATTTTTTTATAATTTTTATAAAATTTATATAAATTTTAAAAATTAAAATTTTTACTCCTACTTAAAATATTCTAATACATTCTTTAATATCACAATTTATAATATACATAAAACAAAAGGTCACATCGTCATTAAACCAAAAATCCACTTTATACACCTTTTCTCAATCCCCAATACCAACACGGATTTTCTTATACCAGGTTTAAACCAGGTTTATCCCTCATTCCCAACCAAACACAATTTAGGTATATCCCAGGTATATTCCTTACTATATTCCTATACCTGGTATATCTCATTCCGGTATATCCCGCTTCCAAACAATACCTTCGTGAACGTATATAGGTAGTTGTGGAACCGCGTAAAAAAATTAATTTTTTTTTTCTACATTTATTGTTGTTATCTAAATTTTAATTTTTTTATTTTTCGTGCATTTATGTTCGTAGCGTGGATTATTCATCGGATTTTCAATAGGAATAACTATAAGTTTCACACAATACGAAAAATTGTCTGAGACATGGGTGATTTTGCAAATTGATCAATTTTTTTTTTTCTATAACCTTCGTAAGTAATTTTTTTGTTTTGTTTGTTGTCTATGATTTCGAGTATTGATATGTGTTTAGTTTAATTATATTTGCATGCCTAATATTTTTTTTTTTTTTTTTTTTTTTGAGAACCAGATAGTATATTACTGTTTCATTCATTTGAAAGATAAATTAAACAACAAAATGAGACAACTACGTCTCCGTCCGTCTTAGCGGCGCGAAAAAAAAAAAAAAAAAAAACAATTCAAGTGTTACAGAAAGAGGTCCATGCAATATAGATATCTTACAATGCACTTTTGAATTTATTGCATCTTTCAAATTACAAGAGCAGATACTTCCAAACCAGGGCTAGAACATGTAGAATAATAATAATAAGATGACATTGAAATCTACAAACGTTCTTAGACTATCTCTACTCAAACATCTTAAATGGAGAACAAACAACACATGCATGCGACCTTAACTGATCAGTTGGCCAAATTCATTACACCGGAGACAGATCAGCAGGCCACTGGAGAATGCCGCCGTGCGAAAGCAACGCCCAGATGTGGGTGATAAACTCGCCGCGGGCCAGCGCTTGCGCATGGCTCTTGACTTTGTCCGACGGCGCGATATAGACGACGATCTCAGTCCACATCTCCGCCAGCACTTTCCACACCAGCCCCTCGTCCCTCATCTCCAGCAGCTGGTCCAGAAGCTTCATTCCCTTCTCCGCTGCCGTTCCGTTCGCATTCCTTATGCTCATCTCGCGCTCAAAAGCGTCCGCCTTATGATCGTGTTCTTTTTTTATAGCATTCTTAATTTCCTTCACTGCATCCTTGTACGCGGTCTCCGTCCCGGCCACATCGCCGGGCAGCAGCTCTGGCGCGAGCACCACCAGGTACATGCAATACTTGGACAGTGTCTCGGCGATCTTTCGGTTCGCCTGTGTGACGTCAGCGATCTTTTGCTTCTTCGCCTGTGTGTCATGGTCGTTGGGCTGCTGCCGCGACGGCGACGACGGCTGGTGCTTCTTCTCGTAGAGGCAGGTGGCGATGTGCCAGACAATGATCGTCTCCGCGGCGCTGTCGCTCTCGCACGCCCACAGCAACATCTCTCCCACATCCCTGTTCCGCCGCAGCACGGAGTTTCCGATGGGAGGCACGGGGCCGTGGCCTCCGCTGTCTATGAGATACCTCACGATCGCCGCCTTCACCTCCTTTGGGACGGATATCGACTGCACGCCGAGGAAGCGGCGGCTCATCTCGAGCTTCAAGAGCACCGGCGACAAGAATAAGTAGCGGTGGCGCAGCGTGAGCTGCGAGAAGATCCGCAGGGTGCAGCAGTGAGGTTCCAAGATGGAGTGCTGGTTGAATTTGAGCTTGGGACGCTTCAAGCTAGTCTTCACCCTCCATAGCGAGGTCAGGACCCAGCGGACTCTCGCACATTTCTGCCACGACGGCTTCTTCGCGTAGTTGCAGAGGAGGCAGACCATGACCCAGTTGGAGAGCATGTAGACGACGACCTCCGCAAACTCCAGTAAGAAGAGTGTGGCGACGAGGAGGAGGCTAATGATCAGATCATAGATGATGAACGCTCTCACTATCTCGGGTTTCTCCAGGAGCAGATAGAAGACGTGGGTCGTATTCAAGATCACGATGCAGCAGAAGAGCGGGATGACGGGCATGAACACGCAGTTGAGGAGGAAGAACCAGATATTGGACAGCATGAGAGGGATCGTGGAGTAGTAGTAGTCTCTGAGGAAGTTGAGCTCGTCCTCAATCACTCGAAAGACCCTGTTGAAAATAGTTAAAAACATTAAAAACAAACACACACACACACACACATATATATATATATATATATATATATATATATATATATATATATATATATATATATATATATATATATACACACACGCACATATACAAGACAACGTACGGTTCCTTTGAAAAAAAATGATTATCACATATTATTATTTAACACAATATATTACAAATATATGACATTAAAGTTCAGAATAAATTTTGAAAAAAAAAAAAAAAAAAAAAAAAAAAAGGGATTATAGTGCAGTGCATATGTACCTCTCGCCTTGTCCTTGTCGTCCTTGTCGCCCTCGCCCTTGTCCTTGTCGTCCTTGTCGCCCTCGCCCTTGTCGTCCTTGTCGACCTTGTCGTCGCCGAGCAAGCCGCTCAGCAAGAACTGACGGGACTCCGGGCTGTTGGCCTCAGCAGACGGATAGTCCTCGAACCTCCTCCGTAGTAGCTTATAGAGCGCGAAGGAGAGACAGAGATCCTTGAGCGGGTACTCCTCGAACGTGATCCGTAGCTTATAGAGCACGGAGAGGCAGACATCCTTGAGCGGATGATACTTGTTAGCTTCAGTGGCGGAGGGGGGACCGAAGAGGGCGTCTTTGTTCTCAGGCTCAGCCAGTCGCCACACGTCGCCGACAGTCACCATCTTAGCATCCGGGAGCTGGAGACTGTAGCCTTGAGGGCCCACCTTTCTCTCCACATTGTCTTCTCCCATGATCACGTACTTGCATTCCGTCATTACGTTTTTATCTTCTCCTCCTCCTGTTTCTGTTGCTGCTGCTGCTGCGAACAATTGGCGCACGTAACCGGCGACGAGGTGCGAGTTTTTCCCCACGGCGAAGGAGCGTTTGGCGACCTCGATGGCAGCGACTCTCCGCACGACCGTGATGATGCAGAAAGACCAGAGGATGACAAACATTAAAAAACTTTTAAAACGCACGTGGCTGTAGATCAGGTATCCGATCCACGCGATGCGCACGATCTGGTCGACGGCATCCCACGCCGACTGCTTGTTGACGCCCTGCTGAGGGGAGGCGTTTATCGTTCTGACGCCGTCGAGCTTCTTGCGGAGGAGCTCGCCCAGGAGCATCCACAGCAGGATGACCTCTGAACGGAGGACATCGTCCGACTTCGTCGCCTGGGAGAACATGTACGACGTGAGAGGGAGGAAAAGGGCAAAGACGACCCAGAGGAAGAAGCTGACGGTGGGATGAGTGGTGGTGGCTCCAGAGAGGCGGCGGAAGAGACCGCGGATGAGGAGGACACATGCAAGGAGGCCCATGATCACCGACACCACCACCATCAGAGCTTCGGTAGCGCCATCTGTACTCTGGGAGTCTTGTTGTACCTGCGCCATCTATATATATATATATATATATATATATATATATATATATATATATATATATATATATATTAGAACTGCACGTTCAAAACAAACACAATGGCACAAAATAAGTTATCACCGAATCCAGATCTGAATCTTGTCCAATAGATCAAGCTATAGAACTGCACGTTCAAAACAAACACAATGGCACAAAATAAGTTATCACCGAATCCAGATCTGAATCTTGTCCAATAGATCAAGCTATATATATATATATATATATATATATATATATATATATATATATATATGTTGCTAAGCTTACATAGCTGTGTTACGTACGCAATGATCGATGGAAATAATTACGTGAGGAGCGGGGATGGGTGCAGTGTGTGTAAGTTGTGTGTGCAATTTATAGCATGAATGAAGAGGACGAGAGCTTGTTTTCCAATGAGTGGATCCGTAGAGCAACTACTTGGCTGTCTGGTATAGCTTCCGGACTCAAAAATATTTTATTTTGTTTAATAAAATATTTGATAATATTATCAACCGTGTCTAATCCAAGTGGTAAAAGACTTGGTGGTTGATACTCGAGACCCGAGTTTTGAAGCCTAGTTGCTTCACATTTCCAGCTAAGTTTATTTTAAAAATAAATGAAGCGGTAGCATGCTACCTTTCTCTCAAAAAAAAATATTTGATAATATTATTTTCAAATTTTATTTTTGATTTTAACATAAGCTTTATAATTTTCGAGATTCAAAATTAATATACTTTTTAACATCTAATTTTAATTTTAGACTCAAATTTTAAATTTTAAATTTAATTTTTAATTTAATTTTTAATTTAATTTTTAAATTTTATAATTTATATTTGATATTTTAAAATTTGATTTTTAACTTTAAAATTTTAGTTTTTAAAATTTAAAATTTACATATTAAATTTAAAATTTAAAATTTTAAACGTTAAATTTTTAATTTTTAATTTCTAATTTCTAATTTATATTTTAAATTTGAAATTAAAAATTTAAATTTAAATTTAAAAAGTCATATTTTAAAGTTAAAATTTTCAATTTTCAAATTTATATTTTAAATTAAAGCATCAAATTTTAATTTTTTGTGTAAAATTTAAATTTAAATTATTTTAAAATAAAATTTAGTAAAAAAATTATTATTTGCAAACAGTTAAAAAAATTATAAATATTTTTATAATTTTATTTTTAAAAAATTATTTTTTATATAAACTTATCCGAGCGCTCTATAATTTTTAACCAAAATTAAATTTGTAGAAATTAATTCTCCATCAGCTTAGCCCAAGTGAATTGGATTCTTTACTTACTAGCATTTATCTTATTTTTTAAAAAATAAGCTACTCTTCTTGTCCCCCGCATGTGGTTCGGACAAGTATTTCGGAGGCATGCTTTACATGGTAGAGAAAGAAACCATTGGATCTATAATCTACTGCAATATCATGGAAGTAGCATAGAAGTTCAAGATCTTTCATCTCAAATTGGATACACAGAATTTCTCTTACATTATTTTAATCATAGAGAATATAAAAATTTATATTGTACATATTTCGTAAAATCTATAGGCAAATATTATTTGGTAGATTCAGACTTTGCAAATACAGAAAGATTTCTTGCACCATATCGAGGAGAGCGTTACCACATTAGCCAATTTGATGGAAACACACGGGGGCGCACTCATCGAAGTCCGTGCGACCTATATAATCATCGACATGCTCAATTGAGAAATGTGGTGGAGAAAATATTTTGTATTTTAAAGATGCAGTTCAAGATCTTGACTGTTGCAACACCGTTTCCATATAAAGTCCAATGTCAGATTGTGATGGCATATTGCGTTATACACAATTTCATTCGACGACACCAAGGTACAGATGCTATCTTTAACGCAGAGTTAGAGGAACAACCTACGAAATTTGATGACGAGGAAACGAATGATTATGTTGGTACTACACAATCACGCAGAAGCGACGAGTTGTGCTCATTTATAACTGACCAGTTATGGAATAGTCGAAGTTAGATATATAATGGATTGTATTATATCGAATTGTATGCTTACAATGGTGTTGTAAACTATTATATCTGATTGCACGTAAGAAATGTGAATGTAAAGGACTGTCTAATGTGTGATCGTATGAACCTAATGGACTGAATTCTATGTGATTGAATTTGCTAATTATTATGTAGGCCCTATAATTGGAGAACATTCTCATTGTGTTCTGTAATTATTTCTCACATGTGTTTGCACATTGTTGTCATTATTTCTCATATGTGTTTGAGCTGGTTTCACCCTGTTGCCATCTTGTTGTCATAATGTGTGCTGGTTGTCATCCTGGTGCCATATTCTTGCCATAATGTGTGCTGGTTGTAGTAATATTGTCATCTTGTTAGAGAGAAATGTGTGCTGGTTGCACTCATGTTGCCATCTTGGTGCCATAATGTGTGGCTGGTTGTCATCCTGTTGCCCTCTTCTTGCCATAATATGTGCTGGTTGAACTCCTATTGCCATCTTCTTGCCAGAAATGTGTGCACCTTGCACTCATGTTGCCATCTCCTTGCCATAAAATTTTCTATCATTTTTAATTTTTTTTAAATATTTAATATTTAATTGTAAATATTATTTAAATTTTTTAATATTAATCTAAATTTATTATAAGGTTGATTAATATCATAAATTGATTTAATTTTAAATTATATCATAAAGGAAAAAATAGTCAATAAAAATATTTATCCCCTCAATTCTTCTTATTTCTCTATACCCAAGCAAACATAATTTTCTCTTATTCCTCTTATTCTTCTTATTCCTCTATAATTTATCAAACACAATTTTCTTTATACCCGATATAACTCTTATACCCAACCAAACAAAAATTTACATTAGTTCCTGCTAATACTATAACTTATATCTATCCCCGGTATAACCAAATTTTTTTTATTCCCGAACCAAATACAGTCTTGGTGTTTAAAAATTTTTCGCTATTATATCTATCATTTTCTCTAATATCACTTTTTAGATTATTCTATTACATCAATCACCTATTTAATTTTAGAAGATCATTATTATTCTAATCCTATAAATCTTTATTTAAATATTACTTAGCGTTTTTATATATATATTCGAATTATATCGAGTTAAATGCGAGTGAACTGGTCTCAATTTATGTTTTACTTGTTAAAATTTTAAGCTAAAAAATTTAACTTGATCCGTTTATTGAACAAATCAATATATTTCGAACTTCTTTTGACTAGAAGAACTAGGTGAATCGTCATCCCTGCGGCTAACACGTGTAGTGAATGGGCCACACTCGATAGCAAGCCCGCTTAACTTTTTTTGCTTTGTCTTCTATTATTTACCATGAATTTAGGCAGAACGGGCCCAGCCAACTTTAACTTTCTTGCTTGGTTTTTTATCATGATTATGGGCTAGACCATCATGTCAGCTAACCTTTCAGCTGGTAACGAAATTCCAGGCTCCCATCGATCGCACCAATGACGTGCTTGGAGTGACGTAATTATAATCAACTAGTAAAGAAGAAGCCCGCACTTCATAGCGGGTAGAAAATATAGAAATAATTAATAATAATAAAATATTAAATATTTTTTTTGTGTATCTTATTTGTTATATTCATTAAAAGTCTCTTATTATTGGTGGTGCGAATAAGCCCGATAACGTCTTCACCGGCGAAAGTGATAGCAACGGTGACGACAATCCCTTCGATCGTGGCGGAGGGAAAATGAGACGAAAGAATTAAGTATTATTATGAGTTAATTTGAGATAAAAATCACGGACTTAAGCTTTTCGCCTAGCAAAAGCTCGTGCGGCGTCCGCCTTCCTGCTCGAAGAGGGCAAGTCTTGCTCTCCGTTTGCTAACTCGGACCTTCGCGCCTTATAAAAAAGTAGATATTCCGTAGAAAAACTAAGTATTCTCTTACTTAGAAAAAAATAACTATAAGATACAACTCTTTCTTATTACTTTGGCCTTAGCCAACCCCACTATTTATAGGCTCATGTACATAACTCACCCATTAAACCTATACTTAAGAAACCCACTAATGTGTAAATTAAATATCCACTAAACCCACTACAACCTTGTGGGTTATTCATGGCTCTTGGCATCCCTTGTCATTGATGGCATTGATGAAGAAGGAATTAAAAATTTGGTGGTCTAAATTAAATATCCACTCATCCCACTATAATATTGTGAGTTATTCATGACTCTTGATATCTCTTGTAATTCATGGCATTAATGAAGGAGTGGGAAAGTAGAGAGAGAAAGTAAAGAAATGAAGGGTTGTGTGGGGGGAAGGAGAGAGAGTGGCTTACCATCCTCAAAATAAGGAGGTAAAGTCACGTCGAATTTAGACATGAGAAATCATATATAGGTATAGATTGTACTAGGACAGCAAAATAAAGCCATTACATCCTTCTTCTCGAAAACTATTTTCCAGTGTAACGGACGTACGAAAGTAGGCCGCCTGCTGTCAATGAAAGCAAGCTGAGACTACTCTTGTTCGCTTATCTATTAAACGTGCGCAATATGAGTTTGCTTTTTAAAATATCAAGCTGAAATTTTAATTTATGTTCAATTTTTTTTTTATTAATGATGCGAATACATGTAGTCTCATGAATAATAAATTAAATTATCGACTTTACTACTTGATAAAAAAAAATTTAAAAATTAAAATTTTAATCTAATAACTAAAATTTATAAACTATAAATCATTTTACATTTGGATTAGCTAAAAATTCATATATATATATATATATATATATATATTATATATATATATATATATATATATATATATATATATATATATGTTGGAATACTATGATAGTATCAAGTCATTAGTGCTATCAATTTTTTAGCGATTGAATTAAGAAATGTGCGGTTACGATGATAGTAATTTTCTAGAATTTAGTGGGTGGTGGTTGAATAGTAAAAATTTTAGATGACCACTATAATCCCAAACACATATTCTTTCATCCAACGGCTGAAAACTTGATAGCACTAATTATTTGGTGCTATCGATAGTATTCTAACCGGACTATATATATATATATATATATATATATATATATATATATATATATATATATATATATATATATATATATATATATATATAGTCCGGTTAGAATACTATCGATAGCACCAAATAATTAGTGCTATCAAGTTTTCAGCCATTGGATGAAAAGATATGAGGTTGGGATTATAGTGGTCCCCTAAGATTTTTACTATTCAACCAACCATCTATTAAACCCTAGGGGACCACTCGATAGTATTCTAGCCTAATTCTATATATATATATAGAGTTGGACTGGAATGCTATTGATAGCACCAACCCAACTTTGCCACCCATTTTGTAGTCATTGGATTGCATTGAGATTCGTGCAAGCCATTTAATTAAAAAGAAAAACTTTTTACTTTTTACTTTTTCTTTTTACTTTTTCTTTTTTCTTTTTTTATTAAAGAGTCTGCACAGATCTCAATGCGATCCAACGGTTACAAAATGGGTGGCAAAGTTGGGTTGGTGCTATCAATAGCATTCCAGCCCAACTATATATATATATATATATATATATATATATATATATATATATATATATATATATACACACACACACTACTATACTATCAATAGTAGCATCAAGTCATTAATACTATCAAAATTTTGATCCTTAAATAAAGAGATATGCGATTAGTATGATAGCGGTCTTCTTAAGATTTAGTGAATGATTGATGAAATAATATAATTTAAGGGATGAAAATGATTATTAAAGAGATTTAAATCTAACGACAGAAAACTTAATAATATCAGTGTTTGGTAGTATTGATAAGTATAGTAGCTAGATTGTCTCTCTCTCGCTCGCTCTCTTTCTCTCACTCTCAGAGTGAGATCCAGAGAAAGAGAGAGAGAGAGAGAGAGAGAATTGAGCTAGAATACGATCGGTAGCAAATAGGTTTCGTTGTTATCAAATTTTTTTCGATGATGAAGTTTTTAAATTGATGATCGACACCGTTGAGCATGATTTAAAATTTAAGCTATTTGAAAATTAACTTTCATACTTTTTCGATATTATTCTCTTCTCAGTCAAGCGGACACAAAAATAAATTATAAAAAATAAATATTTTTTAAAAAGTGATGATAGGAATATTATAATGAAGATCAAGAGTTTAGATTTTATTTTTAATGAAAATTTATTTGATTTAAATTTTTTTACACCGTTCAAAAAGATAACGTCTTATATCGGCCATTAAAATTACAAATTTTACACCCTTTGATCATTAGGTCAATAATGTCGAAAAATTTAAAAATTAGTTTCTAAATCCCACGAGTGGTATAGATTATATTTAACAATATCAATCATCAATTTAGAAACTCAATCATCGAAAATAATTTGGTAGCAAAGTAATTCATTTGCTACCAATAATATTCTAGTCAAGATCAATTATGCAAAAATCACTTCAAAATCTAAATCAAACAACCTGTTTCTCTTTAAAATGACCTGAAATCATTTTTTCCTGAAAAACCCAAAGAAAAAAGCTAGGGCGTAGATCTTGCACCTCCATCCTAAAATTTATAAAAATTTAAATAATTTATAATATAAATAAAAAAATTGATGTGAGAGGTAGTAAAAGTATAGCCGTGAGGGAGTAAGATATATATATAACCACTTTAGGGTATTCCATGAAAAGAAAAGTGAAAGACAGTGAATAATTTATCTCAGTCAGACTTTAAAAACAATGAATCATTTACTGTAGAAAATTTTAGATTATCACGGTCATTTATATATGGAACTTTTATGTCTATTGTCAAGATTATACATGAGTTGTTAGGATTTTTGTCTAGTTATTATGATTGTCTAGTTATTCCGAATTTTTGAAAAAAGTCGAAAACGACATGCTTAATTTTAATTATCAATAATTCACGAATTAACTAATTATGGTTGGATCCGCAAATGGATAAATTTTGGAAATTATTTTGAAGAAGTAGGTGAATTGTCATCCCTACGGCTAACACGTGTAGTGAATAATGGGCCACACTCGATAGCAAGCCCGCTTGACTTTTTTGCTTTGTCTTCTATTATTTACCAATGAATTTGGGCAGAACAGCCCAGACCATCATGTCAGCCAACCTTTCAGGTAACAAAATTCCAGGCTCCGATGGATCGCACCAATGACGTGCTTGGAGTGACGTAATTATAATTAACTGTATAATTGTACTAGGACAGCAAAATAAAGCCATTACATCCTTCTTCTCGAAAACTATTTTCCAGTGTAATGGACGTACGAAAGCTGGCCGCCTGCTGTCAATGAAAGCAAGCTGAGACTAAGCTGAGACTACTCTTGTCCACTTATTTATTATTAAACGTGCACAATATGAGTTTGTTTGTTAAAATATCGAGTTAAATATTTTAATTTCTATTCAGCTTTTTTATTAATGGTGCCACTAAATGTTAGCTCATGAATAATAAATTAGATGGCTGGCTTACATACTTGATAATAAGAACCTTTTAAATTTTTTTAAAAAATTAATATTTTAATCTAATAACTAAAATTTATAAACTATAAATCTTTTTATATTTGTATTGACTAAAAATTCATATATATATATATATATATATATATATATATATATATATATATAAACAATAAATATAATACCAAATATAACGATTCGGTTCATTACTAATAATAATCATTGCGTCCAAACTATAATCCAAAATACTTAAGCTTAATTATTATTACTAGTATCTATATTTTTTATATACTTAATCACAATCTCAATCACCTCTAATGTGAGATTGTTGGGGTGTCATAAGATTCTTGTGAAGGTAGTCTTCACAATATTTCTATTTTTTTATTTTTTAGTTTTTTTTTTTTTTTTTGGAGCTACGGGCATGTGACTTTTTATTAGGGGGATGCTAGGTGTACACCCCATAAAGAGTGGACATCCTACACTCCCATCCCATTCTGGGGTAGGGCTTTCTCCACTGGTCACTTTGATATGACCAGTAAAATTCATCCCACCTCAGAATGGGATGGGGTGTAAGATATACACTCCTTATGGGATGTACACTTATATTTATCCTTATTATTATTATTATTATTATTATTATTATTATTATTCAAAAAAAGTTAATCCAAATACTTATTTGACCAAAATTTATTATTCAAATATGCGGAATATAATATTTTTTTTTAAAACCAACCAACACTTTAATAAATTATTATATTCTATTCTAGCTAGATACATAATGAATATCATTATTATAATATGCTTGGTCATTTATGTGAATGTAGCCATTTTCATCTAAAACAACTTTTATACCATGTTGCAACTTAGTAATAGTGTTTGATTTTACATCTTCCAATTTTAATATCATCTTCCAGTTTTAATTTTTTTTTTAAAGCAGTTACTTTCTTAATTTAATCAAGAAACACTAAAGCTACACCAGTGAATGGGTCACACTGTCTATCAAGCCCCACTTTGATCATGATTTTGAATTAGACAACTCTCCTAACATTTTCACCTAAGAAATTTTTGTGTTTGGATTGATATATATAGTTGTTATTCAATTATAATTTTTTTTTTCTGAAGAGAAAGAGAATAATATGTTGTTGCGGATACTAAGCGCTAACCAAAGCTACGCCAATTTAATGGGTCACAATCTATCAAACTCCATTTTTATGGTTATTTTGAAGTGGAGAACTCTTTCAATTGTTATTTTGGATTGAAGTTGTTATTCTAAGTCCTTTTTTTTTTTTTTTTTTTTTTTTTTTGACAGAGACAAAAATAATAATATTATGTTAGGGATCATAAGCGCTTACATGGTTTAATAGAAAGAGAATTGAATTCGTAATTTTTTATTCTGATATTATTTGTGGACCGTAAATACTAATCAACTAAAGTCATTATTTGTGAACTATAAGTGCTAATAAACTATTACAAAAATAAGTAATAATAGAAAAGACGCACCGATCGTACTTAAAGGCTCAATTATAGTGCTCATAAATTTCGACTTAATTCAACTCATCTTAATGTTAGGTTTATTGTATGATCTCTTGTTGTTAGATCTATTGTCGAATCTCTTGTCGTTAGGTCTATTTTAGATTGCAATTTTATTCAACTTATTAAGCTCATTCAACTCAATTTATTAATCTTCTGAATCTATTATTATAGAACAAAAAATTAAGCATATTTTAGTCAATAATAAATAGCCAACACATGCTACCCGCTTTCTTCATTTTTATATAAATGCACTTCACTAAAAATATCAAGCAATTACGTTTTGAACTTGAAATATTAGATACAATAAATCAAGCTTTTTGCAATTTGCACTAAGAACAATTTATGATTATAAACTAATTAAATTTACTAAGAGCATAAAGTTAACTCAATTATGAATCATGTCCAAGTTGAGTACGTACTTAGCTAGGTGTGACATCCCAATAGTTCCATATGGGATGAGAATGTGATTGTGATTGTGATTGTGTATATAAGAGATATGAACACTAGTAATAATAATTAGGTTTAATCATTTTGAACTGTGGTTTGGATCTAATAAGATATTATCGCTAGTAGGTCGTTATATTTGGTATTAGAGTCAATCACCGGTCGAATGTGTATGACGAGTCTTGACTAAGGCCGAGTCTAGATAACAGTGTTAGCGAGACAAGTTTCACATCGCCTGATAATCTTAGGCTGTGTGTGTTTGGACTGACGAGGACGTCAGGCATAAACGAGGACGTCAAGCATAAACAAAAAATGTGATTATGATTGGATATATAAGATATATGAACATTAATAATAATAACTGAATTTAAATATTTTAGAATGCGGTCGGGGTCGTTACAATGGGACCACCGACAGATCTACTAATTTCATCATGGGTGACATTGAAATCAAAATGTTCACTTTTACTAAACTTGATTTATAGCAGTATTAAACTGATAACTAATGTAGAACTAATGTAGAACTAATGATAACCCACAAATAACTGATAACTAATGTAGAACTAATGTAGCCATTAATTTGAGCATGGAATTAAAAATTAATTCAACTCAAAACAAATAAAAGTTGTCTTTTAAAACTTCAAAAATGTCTAATTTATTTTTGGTCTACCAAAATACCTTTTTGGTTATAATTTTTTTTTTCAAATATACTTCTACCCTTTAGGTTTATTAAGGTAATTTTTGGTTTCAAATATACTTCTACCCTTTAGGTTTACTAATGTAATTTTTGGTTTACAAGGGTATTTTAAAAATTGAAAGATAAATTTAAATTTTTTTAATAGTAATAAATAATATATAAGCAATTTTTTTTTTTTCTTTTTCTTATCAATTTTCAAAATTATCTCCTATTTGTCACAGTTTGTGTTCACGACGTCTGAATCCAAATACCATACATGACTTCAATGCCTGTCTCAATAATTTTGAATGATGTTAATAAGATGCATTAATGGATTAATTTCTGAGTTGAGCTAAAGTGTTTTTAATAGAGATGCAAATAGATACTGATATAAAATTTTTTATTCGATTCAAATCTAAACAAGACTGATTTATGCGCTATATAAATGTAATTCTGGTTATGAGTATAAAAAAAAAAAGTAACTAAATGAATTTAGATTCATATATGATTTTTGTCTGTACACGATAAGAAACTAAACAGAACCTGAATCAGAACAAATTTTTTATTATATAAAAGATAAAAATTTAAACTTGTAGTTTGCAAATTTATATTTGGATATGATATGTTTTGAAATTTGGTAAATAGAAATAATTTTTTTTTAGTGTGATTTTGGATCTTAGTTTCTTTGTCCAATATTCTATTTGGTTATGAATTTTCAAAACCCAATAGTATTGTGTTTGGATTCAAGTTTTCAGTTTGGATAGCCGGATTGGAGTTTGGATTTTTAAATACTCGTCCCAAATCTAACTCATTGACATCCCTATCTATTATTAATTAGCACCGAAGTCTTTGTGCTATAGACTCTTTTTGGACGATTGCTATAGACTCTTTTTGGACCATTGAGTGGCTTCCTATTTAGCCATAGTATTATTCATGTTGTCATCTAAATTCATACTAATATTAATACATTATTTTCAAAGTTGAGCTGGCCGTGCTACTAATAACAATAAAGCCTTCATCCTATATAGTTTTTAATGATGAAATATCTAATTTATTAATAATTTATGCTATTAAATATAATATAAAGTGTATGAATATTGTAGTAGAAAGTAGGAACTGAATTTTACAAGTTTTGAAAGTTATTTTTTAATTCATTAACCATCAAAAATTAAACAGATAAAATTAAACAACCTTGCAATTAATGCTGAATTAGAATGACAATATATGTCACATCTATCACTTTGCTATCAAACAGTGATGCTAAAAGTATACCCCAAGTATGCCCTATAGTATTGTTTTTAATAAATAATTTCATCATCTCTAAAAATTAATTACTATGAGTTCGGATAAAATGCTATTAATAACATCAAATATTTAATGGTATCAAGTTTTTCATCGTTAGATTTATTTTTTTGATTATTTTCACACTTTGATCATACCATTTCATAATTCAACCATTAAATTTTAAAGTATTATTATTATTTTAATCGCATATTCCTTAATCCAAAGATCGAAACCTAATAGTACCAATGAGACTTAGTCCTATTATAGCATTATTACCCTAATTCTAATTACTAAATACTAAACTGTTGAGATTTGATTAGAGTTATAATTAAATCCTAATTAGATTTGGATAAATATTTAAATATATTGAAAATAAATTTATTAATATTTAAATATTAATTAGAGTAAAAATTAAATTAAACTTGAATTTTGGTAGCATGAGCTATAAATATAGTATAAGTGTTATTATTTGGTGGTAGTTGTACAGTTTAGCCACATCTATATGGCATGACCAATATGTTTATGATTTTGAATTTATCTAGTGCAAGAATGCATGCAAAAAGTAAGTCTTCTGGATTTATAAAAACGAGAAAAAAAAGAGATTCAGCAAAAGGACTGGAGTACTTGAAGCTATCCTGTGTCTGTGTAGAAGAAAAGTCGAGTTTATTCTTCTCTTCGTTAATAAATTTTACTTTATCCGCATTTTTTGTTTGGTTTTTTTTTTTTTTTTTTTTTTTTTTTTTTTTTTTTTGAGAAGATGGATTTATAGTAAAAATTCAATTTGCCGCTTTTATTGTAAAATTCTAACAATCGGTATAGGAGCAAATATCGAATTAACAGCAGTCAATAACAAAACGGGCTGTAAATTTACAATATTGAGTACCAACGCGATTATCAAATTTCCCAAACTAACATTGTTATTAAATCCTAAGCAACATTATTATTCTTAAAACCTAAACCTTAGGGATTGTTTGGCCTAGCTTTTGAAAAAGTAATTTTGGATCCAAAAGTGATTTTCGGATCAATAAAGTGTTTGGCAACTAAGTTTTCAAAATCTGATTCTGATTTTTAGAATCAGTTTTCAGATTTTCAAGGTCCAAAATCAGAAGCAGTTAAAACTTGCTTTTTGAAAACTGATTCTGATTTTGAATTCAAATTTTAAATTTTAAATTTTATTTTGATTTTCGATTTAAAATTTAAAGTTAAATTTAATTTTAAATTTTAAAATTGATTTTTAAAATTTTTAATTTTAACTTTTAAATTTCAAATTTTAAATTTTAAATTTAGCTATTTAATTTCAATTTAAAATTTTAAATTTCAAATCTTAAATTTTATAATTTTAAATTTCAAATTTCAAATTTCAAATTTCAAATTTATGATTAAATTTCAAATTTAATTATTAAATTTAAATTTTGAATTTTAAATTTCAAATTTAGATTTTAAATTTGAAAGTAAAACTTCAAATTTTGATTTAAAAATTTAAAATTTTAAGTATTATAAAAATATTAGGTATTAGGTATTATAATCCGGCACATAATAAAAATATTATGTATTATAACATAATTTTTCATTGTATACGTAGATACAAACATCCACGAGTTACTCTATAACAATTTTTGACATAATATTTAATATGTTTTTTAAAACTTCAAAAATGTCTAATTTACTTTTGATCTACCAAAATGCCTTTTGGTTATAATATTTTTTTTCAAATATACTTCTACCCTTTAGGTTTACTAATGTAATTTTTGGTTTACAAGGGTATTTTAAAAATTGAAAGATAAATTTAATTTTTTTTAATAGTAATAAATAATATATAAGCAATTTTTTTTTTTTTTTTTCATCAATCTTCAAAATTATCTCCCATTTGCCACAGTTTGTGTTCACTAAGCTTGAATCCAAATACCATACATGACTTCAATGGCCTGTCTCAATAATTTTGAAAGATGTTAATAAGATGCATTAATGGATTAATTTCTGAGTTGAGCTACAGTATTTTTAATAGAGATGTAAATAGATACTAATATAAAAAACTTTATTCGATTCAAATCTAAACAAGATTGATTTATGCGATATGTACTATATAAATATAATTTTGATTATGAGTATAAAATAAAAAAGTAAAAACTAAATGAATTTAGATTCATATATAATTTTTGTTTGTATACGACACGAACAGAATAAATTTTTTATTATATAAAAGATAAAAATTTAAATTTGTAGTTTGCAAATTTATATTTAGATATGATATGTTTTGAAATTTGGTAAATAAAAATAATTGCTTTTGAGTGTCATTTTGGATCTTAGTTTCTTTGTCCAATTCTATTTTGGTTATGAATTTTCAAAAATCAACAGTATTGTGTTTGGATTCAATTTTCAGTTTGGATAACCGGATTGGAGTTTGGACTATTAAATACTCGCTTCAAATCCAACTTATTGACCTCCCTAGCTATTATTAATTAGCACCAAAATCTTTGTGCTATAGACTCTTTTTGTACGATTGGGTAGCTTTCTATTTAGCCATAGTATTATTCATGTTGTCATCTAAATTCATAATAATATTGATGCATTATTTTCAAAGTTGAGCTGGCCGTGCTACTAATAACAACAAAGCCTTCATCCTATATAGTTTTTAATGATAAAATATCTGAATTATTAATAATTTATGCTATTAAATAAAGTATAAAGTGTATGAATATTGTAGTAGAAAGTAGGAATTGAATTTTACAAGTTTTGAAAGTTGATTTTTAATTCATTAACCATCAAAAATTAAAGAATTAAAATTAAACAATCTTGCAATTAATCCTGAATTAGAATGACAATATATGTGACATCTATCACTTTGCTATCAAACAGTGATACTAAAAGTATCCCCAAGTATTCCCTATAGTATTGTTTATAATAAATAATTTCATCATCTCTACAAATTAATTACTATAAGTTCGGACAAAATGCTATTAATAATATCAAATATTTAATGGTATTAAATTTTTTATCGTTAGATCTATTTTCTTGATTATTTTCACCCTTTGATCATATCATTTCATAATCCACCCATTAAATTTTAGAGTATTACTATTATTTTAACCGCACATTCCTTCATCCAAAGATCGAAACCTAATAGCACCAATGAGACTTAGTCGCATTATTACCCTAATTCTAATTACTAAATACTAAACTGTTGAGATTTGATTAGAGTTGTAATTAAATCCTAATTAGATTCGAATAAATATTTAAATATATTAAAGATAAATTTATTAAGATTTAAATATTCATTAGAGTAAAAATTAAATTAAATTAGAATTTTGGTAGCATTTGATGTGAGCTATAAATATAGTATAAGTGCTATTATTTGATGGTACTGATACAGTTTAGTCACATCCATATGGCATAACCAATATGTCTATGATTTTGAATTTACCTAGTGCAAGAATGCATGCAAAAAGTAAGTCTTCTTGATTTAAGAAAAAGAGATTCAGCAAAAGGGCTGGATTACTTGAAACTATCCTGTGTAGAAGAAAAGTCGAGTGTAATTCTTCTCTTCTTTAATAAATCTTATTTTATTCGTATTTTTTGTTTGGTTTTTTTTTTTTTTTTTTTTTTTTTTTTCCTTTTTGTGGTGTGTCCATTCCTTTTTTTTTTTTTTTCTTTTTTTTTTTTTTTTTTTTTTTGAGAAGATGGATTTATAGTAAAAATTCAATTTACTGCTATTATTGTAAAATTCTAACAATCGGTATAGGAGCAAATATTGGATCAACAGCAGGCAATAACAAAACGGGCTGCAGATTTACAATATCGAGTACCACCGCGAGTACCAAATTTCCCAAACTAACATTGTTATTAAATCCTAAGCAACATTATTATTTCTTAAAACCTAAACCTTAGGGGTTGTTTGGCCTAGCTTTTGAAAAGTAATTTTGGGTCCAAAAGTGATTTTCGGATCAATAAAGTGTTTGGCAACTAAGTTTTCAAAATCTAATTCTGATTTTTAGAATCAGTTTTTCGATTTTCAAGGTCCAAAATCAGAAGTAGGTAAAACCTATTTCTTGAAAACTAATTCTGATTTTGGATGCAAATTTTAAATTTTATTTTCATTTTAGATTTAAAAATTAAAGTTAAATTTAATTTTTAATTTTTAATTTGATTTTTAAAATTTTTTAATTTTAACTTTTAAATTTTAAATTTTAAATTTTAAATTTAGCTATTTAATTTCAATTTAAAATTTTAAATTTCAAATCTTAAATTTTATAATTTTAAATTTTAAATTTTAAATTTCAAATTTCAAATTTATGATTAAATTTCAAATTTAATTATTTAATTTAATTATTAATTTTAAATTTTGAATTTTAAATTTCAAATTTTAAATTTAGATTTTAAATTTGAAATTAAAAATTAAAAATTAAAAATTAAAAATTAAAAATTTTAATTTTTAAATTTCAAATTTCAAATTTATATTTTAAATTAAAATAATAAATTTTAAATTATTTTTTAAAATTTAAATTTAAATTCAAAATTTAAATTATTTTAAAATAAAATTTAGAAAAAAAATTATTATTTACCAATAAATTTTTTTTTTAACCAAACAGTTTTAAAAAATTATATCAAAAAAATCATTTTTTATCTAAACTCAGCCAAACGCTCTATAACTTTTGACCAGAATTAATTCTCTAAATCAAAATTAAATCTACAGAAATCACTTTTTTAGAATCTAGACCAAAGGAGCCCTTAATTTATCTATATGTATAAACCAACACATCAATAATATAGATAAGTATCCAAATATGATGATCCAAAATATTTCTCATAAAAAAAATATACAAAAACATAAAATCAATTTTACCTTTTATTTTTTGTTTTTCTCCTTTGCCAGCTAAGGTTCTTTTATTTTTTTTTATTTTTATTTCTAGTCAATACGATGACTTCAAGTCGCTTTCCTTGTCTCTGCTTTCCTTGTCTCTGTTTGATGGTGATTTTGATTTTTTTTATTTTTATCAAGTTGCTTTTCTTGTCTTGTTTCACATCAATAATATAGATATATTTCTCATTAAAAAAAAATATACAAAAACATAAAATCAATTTTACCTTTTATATTTTGTTTTTCTTCTTTGCCAGCTAAGGTTCCTTGTATTTTTTTTTTTTTTTTAATTTTTATTTCTAGTCAATACGATGACTTCAAGTCGCTTTTCTTGTCTCTGTTTGATGGTGATTTTGATTTTTTTTATTTTTATCAAGTCGCTTTTCTCGTCTTGTTTGTACTATTGATTTGTTTGTGGTGATTTTGATTTTTTTTAATTTTATCTCTAGTTAATACGATGACTTCAAGTCGCTTTTTTTTGTTTCTGTTTGTACAATGACTTAAGTCGTCTTTCTTGTCTTTGTTTCATGATGATTTTGATTAAGGCAGCTCTAATAATTGCTCGTTTTTTTTTTATTTTAAAAATAAATTTTGCTGAAAATATGAAGAAGTAAATTTTGAACTCGGAACCTTATTTATCAATTATCAAATTCTTTGCCATTTGCATTAGGGACAGTCAATAGCTTTGATAACTATTTTATTTTTTGTTGAGAGAAAAATAGTATCTACTGTTTCGTTTATTTTGAAATAAATTTAGTGCTTTTGATAACTGTTTTTTTTTTGTTGAGAGAAAAATAGTATCTACTGTTTCGTTTATTTTGAAATAAATTTAGTTAAATATGTGAACCAATTAGATTTCGAATTTAAGACCTCGAATCTCAACCACCAAATCCTTTGCCACTTGCGCTAGAAACGATCGATAGTTTTAATAACTATTGAGCTAAACAAATTATCGGTACATTCGTCATGGCAATAGGGATTGTATGGTGAGCAATGCTATAAAGCGGGATATTTTTACGAGCCATATTAGGTGACTAGTAAATGTCACTAACAAAAACACTCTATTTATTGGATGAATATAGTGTAAGATATATATTCCTTTTAAAATATATAAGTAACTTTTTTTTTTTTTTTTTTTTTTTTTTTTTTTTTTTTTTTTTATGTTTGTTTGGATATAATTATAAATATAATAGAGTTGAAAATACATGCAGCTGGAAATGCAGCCGTTGCAATTTTTTAGTTCATTTTTATTTTACTATTTTAGCATATTTTTTGGCCATCACGTGGCATTTAAAAAATATATATTTTAGCCAACCTACTTGTATAAATTTCTGGTATATAATAAAATTAAATCACAAAGACTGAAGTGCAACTTTTTAAAACATGGAGGTGAAAAATTAAAAATAAGAAATCATAGGGAGCAATTTAAAGCTTATCTTGTTTTAAATTATAATTTTTTATTAAAACAATTTATTATCAAATAAGATATTAAATTATAATTTTTTTTATAACCACATAATAATCACATATATATAGTTTTTTTTTCTATATGATTCTTCATTTTTAAATTTTTTCAATTTAAATTAGTTCTATATGGACCAAATAGAAAAATTAAATTACGAAACTCCAATTACAGTAAGAATTAATCATCAAATTGAATGTCCCACCATCAAAATGGACTATGTATATGTAGTAAAAAGATTTATAATAACTCAACTCTCTCAAGGCTATTATGTTTTAGGATCACAAAGCTTCCATGCTTTTATTTTGTTTTCGATGACCGAATTTTCGATTTGACGATCGATTTTTTTAGATTTGATTTGCATTATTTGAAATACTTAAAAGTATTTTTCAACATCATCTACTTTGTGATTGAGTGGTCCCAAAATGGACGTTGGAAATAAAATTTTATAAAAAGTGATGATAGAGAACTTGAATTTTAGATCAAAAGCACTAATCTTATTTTAGATAGCAAATAAAATACTCTATCAAGACTTCATATAAATTAGATTTTTCTACACGATTAAACTCGCAAGTGACTCATATCGACTATTAAAATAATTATTTTTTTGAGACTTTTGATCTCTAAATAAATAATATTAAAAAATTATGAAACTTGATTTTTAGAGACTTCTAGATTAAATCTAATAAAACCAATCGTCCATTTGAATATCATATCATAAAAAAAACAAAGGATAATACTCTCTCTCTCTATCTTTATTAGGGATGTCAGCGGGTCGAATTCGGGACCGATTTTTAAAACTCTGAACCCAAATCCGAATCTGAACCTGAATCCGACATATTTTAAAGATTCATATCCAATCTGAATTCGACAAAAATCTAAAACCCGAATCGAAAATTCAAAATTTAAAATAATTATTTCTTTTTTTCTCTTTACAATATTTCAAAAGATATTACATTAAATCTAAAATTTTAAAGTATAAATTTAAATATAATATCAAATATTTATATACACATATATTATATAACGTAAAATCAATTCGGTTCGGATTCCAGTTCGGATTTGGTACAGTCAAAATCCAAATCTAAATTCAAATTCAAATCCGTCGGGTTTTCGTTTTTTACATTCGTATCCGAATTTATATCCGTTTAACATCAGATAAATTCATTTCGTTCGCAAGTCGTAGTATAATGAGTTATAAATGAAGGGCTATTTAGAAGTTGGAAATTAGAAAATGAGAAACTCGTGAGTGTGAGTTTCGTAAAGTCGACTTAGCCCTTCATCCTGGAGCCCACTGAAGTGACGTTTCGTAAACTCACTTAGCCCTACATCCTAGGAACCCACTGAAGTTGAAATGTCACTGAAGTTGAAATGTCGATTTTCGTACAATTTGCAAGTGGTAGTTGGGTGGTCTCACAACTTCAGTGCGGAAACAACGACTAACACCAATGACTTTCTCGTAGTAATGGATCAACATCTAATATCCACAAAATTTAACAAGTCATTTTTGTTTTTTGTTTCTTTTAATCTTGCTTGAATTGTATATGTAAGGCCCAATCCAAACAATATAGCGGGTCATATTTGTATTTAGTAAATAATATGGGCCCATATTTTAATATTGAGAGGCCGATGTAAAAATGTTTGGCCCATTATAAAACTAAGGCCTATTAACGGCCCACGGGACTCTCCAGAACCTTCGCGCTCCCGAAATTCTTCGGCCCCTCTTATTTTTCATTTTGCGCCATCGTCGTCCCCGACTCCACCTTTGTTGGAAGAGTTGGAACCCTAAATCCTAATGAGCGGAGAAGAACCCTAGAAACCCTAGTCGCACGATCGAGGTGTCTCCCACACACACATACATACTACACACAATGCGGCCCTCCACCGCGCGCCTCGCCCTGTTGCTCGCTCGCAGATCCCTCCAATCGAACCAGTCCCCACTCCACCCCGTGAGTGCCCCTTCAATCGATCCTCTGTTCCATTTTTTTTTTTGTTCTTTTTGATTCGATCGATTGAGCTCAACAATCCTGCTTTGTTAATCAGTTGGGAAATGAATCGTCCCGGGTTTTCGCGTCGGGGATTTGCAGCTCCTCTCGCGGATTCGTCGATGGGAATCGCAGCAAAGGTGTGATTTTTGGGGTTTTCGGATTGGGATTTGATCCTTTCGTTGACCCACCTCGACGTGTATTTTTTGGTAAAGTTTTGAGGTTTTAAGCTAATCTCAGATGGGTAATGCAGTGCAATTGAGGAATGGGATTGCAAGGGAAGGGTTCTGCTTCCCAAAAAGGTCGGCTCAGTTTTGGCTTGAAGGGTTCTGCTTCCCAAAAAGGTCGGCTCAGTTTTGGCTTGATGATTTCAAGCTATATATATATATATATATATATATATATATATATATATATATATATATATAAAGATCCATATTCGAATTCTATTGTAAATTAAACTCTTAAAATTGAGCAATTTTCATAGTAATCTCTATATATATATTACTATGAAAATTGCTCAATTTACAATAGAATTCGAATATGGCCTCTTTTTATATATATATATATATATATAGAATTAGGCTAGAATACTATCGATAGTAGCAAGCCATTGGTGCTATCAAGTTTTTAGCCGTTGGATGAAAAAATATGCGGTTGGGATTATAGTGGGCCCCTAGGGTTTACTAGGTGGTTGGTGAATAGTAAAAATCTTACGGGACCACTATAATCCCAACCGCATATTTTCATCCAACGGCTGAAAACTTGATAGCACCAATTGTTTGGTACTATCGATAGTATTCAAGCCGGGCTATATATATATATATATATATATATATATATATATATATATATATATAGACGTGATGTATGTTTGGATAATATAATCACACAGAGTTTGAAGAATTGAATAATATTATCTAGCATTTGTCGAAGAATTAATTTTTTGCGTTTTTTTTTTTGTCTTTGAGCTTCTTTCTTTTATTACTGCAATTTATGTGATAGAAGCAAAACTATGATGAGAGGTAAATTCATAATTTATGAAATATAAATCTATATTTTTTTGGAGTGTACATACAGCATTGCTCTTTGGCTTTTATTGATGAGATAAATTTAAATTTTTCTTTTTTTTCTTATACTATAAAATTATAGTGTCAATGTTGATATATTTTTATAATAATATTATTATTTATAATGTTAAAATATTTTTAAAAAATTATAATTATTTTTAATTTTTCAAAACTTTTTATAGTATAAAAATAATACTAAAATTAGATTTTAGTAGCTATTTAACCGTCGAATTTTGCGGTACACAATCTGCCCGACACGATAATTAATTAATTAGGAAGTGTCGGAAAAAGCCAAGGCCAAATTTTCTTTTGACAACAAACGACAAAAAAAAAAAAAAAAAAAAAAAAATAAAAAAAAGGCGACGATGACAAGTTGCACCGCAGCTTATCGTATTAAACGCAGTATCAACGGGGCCAAGGGCCGTCACATTAATTTTATTGCGTGTGCTTGGTCCACCGTAGACTAATATTTTTAAGTAAATTTAAGTAGAATTAAACTTGTATATTTTTAAAAGTACAAGTAATTGGTGTTGATAGATTTTTAGCTCTTAAATAAAAAAATGCATAATCAGAATAATAGTGAGCCCTTTGAATTAAATGAGTAGTTGATGAAATAGAATAATCTAAGAGATGAAATTAGTCAAAGAAGAATGCGATCATACCAGCACTAAAGAATCGAATCCTATCAAACTCTACGGTTAAGCGTGCTTGGACGAGAGTAGTACTAGGATGGGTACAAGCACCAATTACTTGATGCTTAGACAAATATAGTAGCCGGACTTACTTAAATGTGTTTAGAGATCATTTTATTGGACATAATTGTATAAATATAGTATAGTACATATGCAGATAAATATATAATAGGAGTTCGATTACTATACTATTGATAACACCAAACATTTAATGCTATCGATTTTTTCACCGTTAGATTATTTAATCTTTTAAATCATACTATTTTTTCAACTCGACATTAAATTTTAGAGACCCACTATCATCATAATTTTATATTTCTTCATCCAAGAGTGAAAATTTTAATACTACGAATAACTTCGTGCTATTAATAGCACAGAAGCCTAGTTCTATATAATAGATATATTTATAAATTTTATTATTTTATATGTGAGAAAATAAATTTTCACTCTAATTTAGAAGAAAGAAATATCTTTGCATTTAAAAGATAATTACATAGGCAAACTTATCTCTTATTTAAAATTATTCTCCAATCTCTATTGTTGAAATCGTAGCCAATTTAAATGTAATTTTAATTGCTATAGTTTTTCTTTTTTCTTAGAATCCCTTTTCATAGTTTCAACTACCATAGTTTTAACTATATTGCCAGTTTGGATATGATTTTAACGACTATATATATAGTTGAATCTCTTTGTATAAAATTCAAATGTATCAAATTCATATTAAAATTTGTATTTATTTAAAATATTATTGTAGTAAACATCATTTTAGCAAAACTTAATGATTTTATCTATATAATTTAATTTATAATTTTTAAATTTTTAAAGATTACAAATTATAATCAATATTTCTCGGCTAATGTGGTGGACCGGGTCCAGGTAATGCCTTGTACGAGGACCACCGAGGTAGACAGGGCATCCTCCCGAAACTGCATTAATTGGAGCCATTTATTAATTTGTGTTGGTCCAAAAATGGTTTTTACAAAAGATGAGATGTATGGAAATTTCATTTATCCACATACCTTTTTATTTTCCCCTTTAGTCATTCTTTTATTTTGATTGGTTTAAATTTAAATGGCAAAAGTGTGCAGAATCAGTTTTGATTGGACTATATAAATTTTTAAAATTTTGATTTTGATACTTAACCTTAGTTTGCTTGAATTACGTTGTAGGATGATTTTTTTTAACTAAAATAACTGAAATATATGAATAGAAGTTGAGAAATGTCGATTATTTCAAAATGGGGTATAGTTGGGGTGATTTCCATATATTTTTATCAATAAATTATTCAAGTCGTCTAAATTTATACATTATATATACATATTTCACCTAAAATATTATCGAAAATAAATAAATAGTGTTTACTATTAATTTTTTAGCCCTTGATTAAGAGCTTGATGGTCGATACTCGAAAACTCAAATTCAAAGTCTAATTGCTTGACATTTCAAGCTGAGTTCACTTTTAAGAATGAATGAAGCGAGTAACATATTTTCTTTCTTTCTCTCTAAGAAAAAAAGAAAAGAAAAAGGAGGTGAATACCAGATTAAATTCAATACATCTGATATGCAAACAACAATCCATGATTGGTTTAAATTCTTTTTAAAAAATATGGATGTTTCTTTCGAAACTTTTTAACTAAACTCCACATTTAAAAATGACTAGAGCCTACCTTTAGTCCATCTAAAATTTCTTTTTGTGCCACTCACAAGCTTGTTTGGCCTGGGCTTCTGTTGAATATCTTAATACTACTATTTGGAAGCTATTTAATCCAATCATTTTGGTTTCAAATTGAACTAAAATTCAAGTGAACAATACTATTCTAAGTGGCTTTCTATGAAGTTCCTTATTTTGTTATTTTATTTAAAAAGCTAGAAAATTTAAAAACTAAAGTTCTCCTGCTTTTTATATGTTTATTTTTTGATAAATAGTTGAATATATAGTGACCATAAACACATTCAAAGAAAAATATCCTTGATCATCCATGATATGAATGTGGTACACTTAATTATATTCATATATAGATTTATTTTAAACAAAGGTCAACCGTATATTAAACTGCTTGTATTGATATGATATATAGAATTCTAATAAGACTTTTATAAAAAATTGATATGAACTCTATATAAAGAGATACTATTCTTGTTATTTTTTACGTGTATTCTCGTGAAGAATTGTTATGGATTTATATCTTTTTTGAATTTAAATTGAGTCAAATTTAATTACTCGATTAAATTGGTTATGATATAATTTTTATTGATGCAAGATTTTTATCTATCTATATACATGTCCTAACATAATTAGGATTGGTTGTCTCTTTGACCGGTTTCATTATGTATTATATATTTGCATCGATACACTTCGGCTAATGAGCGGGAGAAGCGGCCGAAGTTTTGCGTTCTTGAAGCATACGGCAAGGTGCACGGTGATTCGCATGTGGTGTTGTGTTCGGCAGCGGAACGGAGGTTCTCGACCAATTATTTGAGCGGCTCGAATTACTCGAAACAACAATATAAAAATTTTATTCATAATTTTATATATTTTTCTAATTTGGTCTTCTTAATTACGGATTATTTTTTTGAAATTTTTTATTGGAACAAAAGAAAGGTGGGTTCACCAAAAGTCTTTTGATTTTTTTATCTAAAGAAGACATAAGGTGTACGTTTGTATTTCTTTTATTTTTTTTATAGTGAAATACATCTTTTTTGTTCTTTTCGTGGACGTATATAGTCAGTTGCTGAACCGCATAAAAATTTGATTTTTTTTTCTACATTTATTGTTGTTATTTAAATTTTACTTTTTTTTATTTTTCGTGCATTTATGTTCGTAGCGTATAACGGATGATTCATCGAATTTTCAATAGGAATAACTATAACTTTCACACAATACGAAAAATTGTCTGAGACATGGGTGATTTTGCAAATTGATCATTTTTTTTTCTATAATCTTCATAAGTATTTTTTTGTTTTGTTTGTTGTTTATGATTTCGAGTAGTGATATGTGTTTAGTTTAATTATATTTGCATGCCTAATATTTTTTTTTTTTTAAGAACGAGATAGCATACTATCGTTTCATTCATTTGAAGGATGAACTTAACAACAAAATAAGATAACTTGGTCTCCGCACGCATTAGCGGCGCGAAAAAAAAAAAAAAAAAAAAAAAAAAAAAAAAAAAAAAAAAAAAATTCAAGAGGTACAGAAAGAGGTCCATGCCCAATATAGATATCTTACGATGCACTTTTGAATTTATTGCATCTTTTAAATTACAACAGCAGATACTTCCAAACCAGGGCTAGAACATGTAGAATAATAATAAGATGACATTGAAATTAATCCACCAACTCTCTTAGACTAGCTATACTACTCAAACAACTTAAATGGAGAACAAACAACACATGCATGCACGTACGTAATTAATAATAGGTAGTAGTGTACGTATGAGACCTTAACTGATAAGTTGGCCAAACTCATTACACCCGAGACTGATCATGATCAGCAGGCCACCGGAGAATGCCGCCGTGCGAAAGCAACGCCCAGATGTGGGTGATAAACTCGCCGCGGGCCAGCGCTTGCGCATGGCTCTTGACGTTGTCCGACGGCGCAATGTAGACCACGATCTCAGTCCACATCTCCGCCAGCACTTTCCACACCGGCCCCTCGTCTCCCGCCTCACTATAAAAAAAATTTTAATATAAAAATAATTTTTAGACGCTTCAAAAAAAAAGCATTTCAAGTATTTTTATAATATAATAAATATCGAGGCTTTAAAAAAATATTATATAAATTTTTTATTATATTAAATTAATTTATGAAATAATAAAATTTATTATTATTTTTAATTTTTTTTATGTTGTGAAGCATCGGAATTTTAAAAGATTTAAATGTTTTAAAACTTCAGAAATTATTTTACCGATGCTCAGAACGTTTTAATCTATACTTTTAAATATATTATTAAAATATATTAAAATAATTTTAAATATATTTAAAGTATAAAAAAAATATCTTTAAATATTACTTATTTTGTAGTGCCATCAGCTGGTACCCAAGATTCTTTCCCTTCTCCGCTACTGTCTTTGCTGCCCCACTGCAAAAAAAATAAAAGAAAAAAAAATTTAATATAAAGACGTTTTTTTTTAGACGTCCGCCCGGGGAAAGTGTCCCTAAATATCTAAGTTTCAAAAAACTTCCACATATAAATTTTTTATTATATTAAATTAATTTATTAAATAATAAATTTTATCATTATTTTAAATTTTTTGATATTTTAAATTATTATAATTTTAAAAAAAAAATTAGCGCGATTTTAAAACGTCAGAAAATATTTTACCGACGCTTGACATAAACGTCGATATATACGTGACGATTTTTCGACGTTTTAATCGATACTTTTAAATATATAAAAATTATATTAAAGCACTATTAAAGGTGAGAATGTATAAATGTACACCCCCAAGTGCCCAACATGGGAATGTATAAGTGTACCCTAGCATTGCCCAACATAACATCATATTAAAAAAAAAAATTTGTCCTTAAAAAATACTTTTTTTGTACTGGTTCTTTTTTTATAACATCCTTAGTTTCCTTCACTGCAGCCCTGTACGCGGCCTCCGTCCAAGCCACATCGTCGGGCAGCAGCTCTGGCGCGAGCACCACCAGGTACATGCAATACTTGGACAGTGTCTCGGCGATCTTTCGGTTCGCCAGTATCTCAGCGATCTTTTGCTTCTTCGCCTGTGTGTCATGGTCGTTGGGCTGCTGCCGCGACGGCGACGACGGCCGGGCATTCTTCTCGTAGAGGCAGGTGGCGATGTGCCAGACAATGATCGTCTCCGCGGCGCTGTCGCTCTCGCACGCCCACAGCAACATCTTTCCCACATCCATGTTCCGCTGCAGCACGGACTTTCCTATGGGAGGCACGGGGCCGTCGTCTCCGCTGTCTATGAGATACTTCACGATCGCCGCCTTCACCTCCTTTGGGACGGATATCGACTGCACGCCGAGGAAGCGGCGCCACATCTCGAGCTTCAAGAGCACCGGCGACAAGAATAAGTAGCGGTGGCCCAGCGTGAGCTGCGAGAAGATCCGCAGGGTGCGGCAGTGAGGTTCCAAGATGGAGTGCTGGTTGAATTTGAGCTTGGGACGCTTCAAGCTGGTCTTCACCCTCCATAGCGAGGTCAGGACCCAGCGGACTCTCGCACATCCCCGCCACGACGGCTTCTTCGCGTATTTGCAGAGGAGGCAGACCATGACCCAGTTGGAGAACATGTAGACGACGACCTCCGCAAACTCCAGTAAGAAGAGTGTGGCGATGAGGAGGAGGCTAGTGATCAGATCAAAGATGATGAACGCTTTCACTGTCTCGTGGCTCTTCAGGAGCTGACGGAAGAAGTCGGTCGTTCTCGAGATCACGATGCAGCAGAAGAGCGGGATGACGGGCATGAACACGCAGTTGAGGAGGAAGAACCAGATATTGGACAGCATGAGAGGGATCGTGGAGTAGTAGTAGTCTCTGAGGAAGTTGAGCTCGTCCTCAATCACTCGAAAGACCCTGTTGAAAATAGTTAAAAACATTAAAAACAAACACACACACACACACATATATATATATACACACACAAACACATACAAAGACACCGTACGGTTCCTTTGAAAAAAAATGATTATTACATATTATTATTTAACACAATATATATTAAATATATGATATTAAAGTTCAGAATAAAATTCTGAAAAAAAAAAAAAAAAAAAAGGATTATAGTGCAGTGCATATGTACCTCTCGCCCTTGTCCTTATCGTCCTTGTTGACCTTGTCGTCGCCGAGCAAGCCGCTCAGCAAGAACTGACAGGACTCTCGGCGGCCGGCCTCAACAGACGGATAGTCCTCGAACCTCCTCCGTAGTAGCTTATAGAGCGCGAAGGAGAGACAGAGATCCTTGAGCGGATACTCCTCGAACGTGATCCGTAGCTTATAGAGCACGGAGAGGCAGACATCCTTGAGCTGATGACACTTGTTAGCTTCAGTGGCGGTGGGGGGGCCGAAGAGGGCGTCGTCGTTCTCAGCCAGTTGCCACACGTTGCCGACAGTCACCATCTTAGCATCCGGGAGCTGGAGACTGTAGCCGTGAGGGCCCACCTTTCTCTCCACATTGTCTTCTCCCGTGATCACGTACTTGCATTCCGTCATTACGTTTTGATCTTCTCCTCCTCCTGTTGCTGCTGCTGCTACGAACAATTGGCTCACGTAACCGGCGACGATTTGCGAGTTTTTCCCCACGGCGAAGGAGCGTTTGGCGACCTCGACGGCAGCGACTGTCCGCACGACCTTGATGATGCAGAAAGCCCAGAGGATGACAAACATTAATAACCTATTATTATGCACGTGGCTGTAGATCAGGTATCCGATCCACGCGATGCGCACGATCTGGTCGACGGCATCCCACGCCGACTGCTTGTTGACGCCCTGCAGAGGGGAGGCGTTTATCGTTCTGACGCCGTCGAGCTTCTTGCGGAGGGGCTCGCCCAGGAGCATCCACAGCAGGATGACCTCTGAACGGTGGACATCGGCGCCCGGCTTCGTTGCCTCGGAGAACATGTACGACGTGAGAGGGAGGAAAAGGGTGAAGACGACCCAGAGGAAGAAGCTGACGGTGGATTGACTGGTGGTGGCTCGAGCAAGGCGGCGGATGAGGAGGACACATGCAAGGAGGCCCATGAACACCGACAGCACCACCATCAGAGCTTCGGTAAAGTGGTGCTCGCCATCTGTACTCTCGGAGCATTGTTGTACCTGCTCCATCTCTCTCTCTCTCTCTCTCTATATATATATATATTAGAAGTGCACGTTCAAAACAAACACGTACAATGGCACAAAATTAGTTATGACCGTATCCAGATCTGAATCTTGTCCAATAGATCAAGCTATATATATATATATATATATATATATATATTGCTAAGCTTACAAAGCTGTGTTACGTACGCAATGATCGATGGAAATAATTACGTGAGGAGCGGGGATGGGTGCAGTGTGTGTAAGTTGTGTGTGCAATTTATAGCATGAGTGAAGAGGACGAGAGCTTGTTTTCCAATGAGTGGATGTAGAGCAACCACGTGGCTGTCTGGTATAGCTTCCGGACTCAAAAATATTTTATTTTGTTTAATAAAATATTTGATAATATTATTTTTAAATTTTAATTTTGATTTTAAAATTAGCTTTATAATTTTCAAGATTCAAAATTAGAAATAGTTAAAATATATTTTTTTAAATCTAATTTTAATTTTCGGCTCAAATTTTAAATTTTAAATTTAGTTTTTAATTAAAATTTTAATTTACTATTTTAAATTTAAATTATTTTAAAATAAAATTTAGTAAAAAATTTATTATTTGCAAACAGTTAAAAAATTTATAAATACTTTTATAAAAAAATTTTAAAAAATTTATTTTTTATCTAAATTTATCCTCGCGTTCTATAACTTTTAACTAAAATTAATTTTGTAGGAATTAATTCTCCATCAGCTTAGCGGAATGGGCCTAAAATGAATTGGATTCTTTGCTTACTAGCATTTGTCTTATTTTTTAAAAATAAGCGACTCATGTCCCCAGCATGTTGACCACTAAAGCTATTTGAACATGTATGCGAAAGAGTCTTCTTAAATATTACAATTCGGTCCTTAAATTTTTATTTTATAGTTTTACTTGGTGATTTTGTTCTAAAACATTTTTTATGTTGTTATATATGAATTATAAAATGGCACGACACGTTGCTTGTATCTATCTAGATATTTATAGTAATAAGAAATGGCATTGCAATTTCTTTAGTAAGATCGATTAAGCTCTATGTAGATCAAGAATAATAAGTACGTATATAGTATATTGAGGCAAGTACAAATTAAGTGAGCTGATAAGGGCTGAATTGCAATAACAAAATGTATAGGATTGAAGTTATGTACATTCGACTCTTGTGCGCGCGGTTTCTTTTGGGGCGTAGGTATTTAAGGGTCCGTTTGGTAACTGGATAAGACAGAACTAACTATTTCAGGGATAAGTATAAAATACGGAACTAGTGTAAAAAGTGTTTGGGATGGTTCCAGGAACAAGAGATTTTGTGTTTGGTATAAGAATGAGGAATAAAAAGAATAAAGAGTTTTAATTGAGATAAATTACTTTTTTACCCTCAAACTTTATTATGTAATAATAAGGTGAGAGATAGTGACTCAGTAGACGTGGGAGGGTATTTAAGAAAAAAGAAAGAGAATGGTTGGGAAGAGTGAGAACAGTAATTCTCATTTATTCTAGTTGTACCAGAACAAACTATACCGATTGGTTCCTGATGCGTTTGGAAGAATAAGAGAAATATCTCTCATATTCCCGGTTCTATACCGAATCCAAACAGACCCTAATAAGGGGCTGTTTGGAAATAGGTTAGAATAGAGAATAGGAGGATATCCCCCTTGTTCTTCCAAACGCATCTGGAATCAACCGGTATACCTTGTTCCAGTACAACTAGAATAAGTTGGAATTACTGTTCTCACTCTTCCCAACCACCCTCTTACTTTTTCCTTAAATACCCTCTCACGTCTACCGAGACACCCTCTTTCACTTCATTATTACATAATAAAGTTGAGGGCAAAAAGATAATTTACCCCAACTAATACTCCTTATTCATCTTATTCCTCATTATCATATCAAACATAAAATCTCTTATCCCTGAAACCATCCCAAATATTTTTTTTACACTAGTTCCGTACTTTATACTTATCCTTTGATTAGCTAGTTCTGTCATAACCCGTTACCAAACGGGCCCTAAATAGGTAGTAGTATGTGGACATCTCATTTGGATGAAAGATAAGACCTGCACAGTATTTAACCCTTTCAAATGGGAAATGCTTTTTGTACACTCCCAAATGGGACGTACAAGTAGCATTTCCCCAAATGGGAAATGCTTTCAAATAGTTAAAATTGCATGAAGAACCCTCCACCAATTATGATGGGCATGCTCGAGTTGTTAAACTGAAGTACATCATAATTGATTGATTTCTTTGTAATGGTGTACAATCTATTTTAAGAGAGTACTGTTGGAAAATTATCTTAGAATTTTAGAAAATTATCTTTTCAAACTAATTTTTTTAATCAAATAATTAAATTCGAAATGCTATCATACAATTTTTATTATTCTGTTAATAAAAAAATATATCAAAATTTAGATGAAATCTGTGAATATCGACACGTGCGTAAACACTATCCTAGAAACGAGATTGTCCCTCCACGTGCGAGGCTTCGGCAATCACTCCTAACGATACAACGACCACTATCCACCCCGTCGGCAACGACTCCGGAATGATACGTAGCGAACTCAACATCTTACAGAGATCCAGCAAAATAGAAAGCTCCAATGAAAAAAGGAACAGTAGAATGTAAACTTTGAAATATAAGAGAGTATACTGTAGCTTACCTATCACTTAGCCAAGCTCTCTTGCTCTGTATATAAAGAGCCCAACGAGAGAGAGCCCAAAAATCCACCAGGAGACAAGCTCCAACGGAAAGCTATTGGGTAGACCGAAATGCATAATCCCAAGGTCGGTTAAGCTTAAAAAAAAAAGTCAAAATAAAATAGAACCAGATCAAGATTGCGCCCGCCGCCCAACTGGCCAGGCTCGGCTAGCGTCGTGCGTGTATGTTTGTTTAGGAAAAGCCTTACTCTTACTTTCTCCTAACCAACACAAGCCAAAGTGAAGGAGTAAATAAATTCTTTCTACATGTGATGAGTTTTCAATATGGGATTAAACATCACATGTAGAAAAAAATGAATTTGAGCTTTCAGGCAAAGCCCATAAATATTAGGCCGCCTAGAAAAGTCCAAAGTTCCAAACACAAGTATAAAATCACTTTAAATCTATATAAAATCCAACAAATACGTTTCGTATATGCAATTGATGAGAGTGCAATCTTCAAGTACGTATATAGAGAGAGAGTGAGAGAGCATTAGACGCACACAGCGTGGCACAATCATACTCCTCCTCAACATTGATCGTTCCAGGTCATGTGCGTCTGATACCTTTCTCTCTTAATTTCTTATGTATGTTCAGCTCCTTCACCCTCTTTTTTTTTTTTTTTTTTTTTTTTTTTTTTTTTTTTGACTCTCTTTCTCTCTCTCTCTAACTTAAGAGAGTGGATGAACCCAGGAAGCTAGGGGAATCTATATATGGAACTAATGCCCAACCTAGCCTTCTTCAAAAAAATTTTTCCAATCTAGCCTTCTTTTTAAAAAAAGTCCCAATCTAGTGAACTAATGCCCCAAGTAGCCTCATTACAAAAAAATATTCCCAATCTAGCCTTCTTTTTAAAAAATTTCCCAACCTAGCCTCATTTCTATAGATTAGAGAAAAAATAATAATTAAGAGTATTTACACTTTAATTAAGAAAAAAATATTATTTTTTTCTCTCTCCTTCACCCACTTTCTCTTTTATATTATATTTATTTTTTAGTATATAGTTCAATTAGATATTTAATAATATAAATTACTTAGTTAAATTAATAATAATAATATTATTAAATAATAATTTAAATTAAAAAATATAATTTTTATTTGTTATTATTAATTATTATCTATAATTATTTGATCACGTTGATTTGTTTGATCAATTAAATACTTATAATAATAATTAAATACTTATAATAATAATAATAATAATAATAAATAATTTAAATTAATAATATTATTTTTACTAATTATTATTAATTATTATCTATAATTATTTGATTTTATATAGTAAAATTAAATACTAATAATAATAATAATAATTTTATAATTTTATTATTAAATATTAAATATTATTATTACAAAAAATTAATTATTATTTTTATATAATTGGTAGGTAGAAGAGAGAGAGAGAGAGAGAGGGCACGGATGGAGGGAGAGAGAGAGAGAGAGAGAGTTGGGGGAGGGAGAGGGGACGCGGGAGAGAGAGAGAGAGAAAGCAGTGGAGAGAGAAAAAAAGAGAAACTGGGTGAAGGAAAGAGAAAAAAATAATATTTTTTTCTTAATTAAAGTATAAATACTCTTAATTATTATTTTTTTTCTAATCTATAGAAATGAGGCTAGGTTGGGAAATTTTTTAAAAAGAATGATAGATTGGAAATATTTTTTTGTAATGAGGCTACTTGGGGCATTAGTTCCAATCTAGTCTCATTTGAATAGATTAAAAAAGATAAGATAATTTAATGTTATTAATATGAGTTTATATATTAATTAGGAGAGAATTTTTTTCTTCCAACTCACTTTCTAAATAATTTAAATTTTATTAATTTAAATTATTATTTAATAATAATAATAATATTATTATTATATTTTATTTAAATTTAAATTATTTAGAAAGTGGGTTGGAAGAAAAAAAAAATTCTCTCCTAATTAACGTATAAACTCATATTAATAATATTAAATTATCTTATCTTTTCTAATATTCAAATGAGGCTAGATTGGAAATTTTTTTAAAAAGAAGGCTAGATTGAAAAAAAAAAATTTAAAGAAGGCTAGGTTGAGCATTAGTTCCTATATATGATAGCAAGTCCTTTTTAAAGAACTAATGCTCAACCTAGCCTTCTTTAAAAAAAAAATTTCCAATCTAGCCTTCTTTTTAAAAAAAATTCCAATCTAGGCTCATTTGAACAAATTAGAAAAGATAAGATAATTTAATGTTATTAATATGAGTTTATATGTTAATTAGGAGAGAATTTTTTTTTTTCTTCCAACCCACTTTCTAAATAATTTAAATTTAAATAAAATATAATAATAATAATAATAATAATAATAATATTATTATTATTATTATTATTATTAAATAATAATTTAAATTAATAAAATTTAAATTATTTAGAAAGTGAGTTGAAGAAAAAAAAAAATTCTCTTCTAATTAACATATAAACTCATATTAATAACATTAAATTATCTTATCTTTTCTAATTTATTCATTTCATTGAGAATTTTTTTTTAAAAAAAAAACTAGATTGAAAAAAAAAAAAAAAGGGTTAGGTTGGGTATTAGTTCCTTTTCAAAAGTAACAGAGAGGAATGTACGGTTGTTTTAACTGCACTGGAGTGGGCAGATAATGTGTGGGTTACTCTAGTTGACAGAAAAAAAATTATCCACAGCACCAACTCTTCCGTATATTGGTGCACCACTCTTTATTTATTGTCCATTTGTATTGGTGGTGTACGAAAGTACAGATGCACCGGATGCAGGTTATAATTTCTATTGATAGGTTTAGTGTTCGTGGATATTAAATGATGTACGTAAGTGGCTGGGAACGCGTTATTTATTTCTCGTATTTATTTGGTCGTCGGTCCAAAGGAACAAACTCCAAGTTATTTATTATTATATGTGTTGGCTTATTTAATTGTGTTCCGGAAATATAATGGAGTTAATTAATGTGTGATTTATTTATTTGTCTAGGCCGAGAGGTACAAAGAATTCAATTCCGCCGTGTGCATAAGCCTCTTCCACAAACACGTGAATAATATTAATCAACGCGCGCAAATAAATAATAAAAATTTTATAAGAGTTGGAATATTAAAATATAAAATTACTGTTACGTTATAATGTGTATAATTTACATCCCATCCATTTTAGAATTGGGCTCATTCACTCGTCACTTCGAAGTGACGAGTGAAATTCACCCTGCCTTAGATTAGGCGGCTTGTAAGATATACATCCCTTTTAGAGTTTATAAGTAGTGTTTTTTTTATATTACAACGATAAATTTTAAATATATTATTATAAGTTTAGTCTAAATAATACTACTTTTGAACCATCCAAGTTCTAATATATATATATATATATATATATATATATATATATATATATATTGTGAGTAGAGCTTATATGTTTTTAAAAGCACAAGTAAAAATATATTTTTGAATTTTTTACTATTAGTGAGATTTGTGTTATTTACTTTTTCTTTCTCTCTCTTTAGTTGACTTTACAAAAATACAAATCTCAATGCAAATCTAATAGTAAAAAATTTACAAGCATATTTTTATAAATCCCAATACAAATCCAATGATAAAAAATTCACAAGTATGGATTGTCTTGTACTTTCGAAAGCATATAAGCTCTACTCTCTCTCTCTCTCTCTCTCTCTCTCTCTCTCTCTCTCTATATATATATATATATATACCATATTATGAATTCTCATATTTTTAAGATGACGTGGCGCATTCTCCATAGTTTAGAATATTTTTAATTTTTTTTTTTTACAATAATTGTCTACTCTCTCTCTCTCATTCTCCGCAGCACAACCTCTCACCTCTCCTCAATGTCTTCTCCTCTTCTCTAACATCCGTTCCTTCACCTCCCCACATGCATGCATTGATTAATTTAGTAATAATCTCCACCATGTGACCTCACAGTGTGTGACTATATATATATATATATATATATATATATATATATATATATATATATATATATATATATATATATATATATAGAGAGAGAGAGAGAGAGAGAGAGAGAGAGAGAGAGAGAGAGAGAGAGAGAGAGAGAGAGAGTCCGGTTACTAAACCATTAATAGTACCAAGTTATTGGTGCTATTAAATTTTCTACCCTTAGATCTACCCCTTTGATCATTTTCATCCGTTAGATTTTATTATATTTTCAACCACCTATTAAACCCAAGGGACTCACTATCATCTCAACCACACATCTTTTAATCCAATGGTTAAAAATTTAATAGTACCAATGACTTGATACTATTAATAGTATTCCAGCCTATCAACCGTCCTTAGTGCAAGTGGCAAAGGGTTTGCCGGTTGATATCCGAGACCCGAGTTCGAAGCCTAGTTGCTTCACATTTCAAGCTAAGTTTATTTCAAAATAAACGAAGCGGGTAGCATGCTACCTTTCTCTCAAAAAAAAAAAAAAAATAGTATTCCAGCCTAACTCTCTCTCTCTCTCTCTCTCTCTCTCTCTCTCTCTCTCTCTCTCTCTCTATATATATATATATATATATATTATAGCTTATATGCTTTCAAAAGCATAAGTAAAAATATGCTTTTATCATTAGATTTGCATTGAATTTGTACTTTTTAATTTATTTTTCTCTCTCTTTAGTTGGCTTTACAAAAGCATATATATATATATATATATATATATATATATATATATATATATATATATATATATATATATATATATATATATATATATATATATATCTTATCGTCGATCTATTAAATGCTGGAATGTATTAATGTGGGTATTTTTGTCGATCTATTAAATTCTGGAATCCGACTTGCTATTAATGTGGGTATTACTGTTTCCAGAGTAGGATCCGCAGCTCAAATTAAAGCCATGAAACAAGTAGCTGGCAAATATCGGATCAATCGCATTCAATATCAGATCGGATTGCAAATTCACAATATCGGATACTAGCACGAGTACCAAATTTTCCACACAAACATTGTTATTAAATCCTAAGCAACATCATTATTTCTTAAAACCTAAACCTTAATCTATCTATATGTATAAACCAACACATCAATAATATAGATAAGTATTGAAATATGAAGATCCAGAATATTTCTTATAAAAAAATATACAAAAACATAAAATCAATTTTACCTTTTAATTTTTGTTTTTCTCCTTTGACAGCTAAGGCTCTTTTTATTTTCTTTTTATTTTTATCTCTAGTCAATACGATGACTTCAAGTCGCTGTCCTTGCCTCTGTTTGATGGTAATTTTGATTTTTTTATTTTTATCTCTAATCAATACGTTGACTTCAAGTCAAGTCGTTTCTCTTGTCTCTGTTTGACTTATTTGATGGTGATTTTGATTTTTTTATTTTTATCTCTAGTCAATACGATGACTTCAAGTCGCTTTTCTTTCTCTGTATCATGGTGATTTTGATTTAGGCAGCACTGATAATTATTATTATTATTTTTTTTCAAAAAGAAAGATGTTATATTATTCGTGTTTCGTTTATTTTATCGGTAGTATATTATTCGCTTTGTTTATTTTGAAAATAAATTTAGCTGTAAATGTGAAGCAGCTAGATTTCGAACTCGAAATCTCAGGTATCAACTACCAAACACTTTGCCACTTGTATTAGAGACGATCAATAACTTTGATATTTTTATTTTTTTTTTGAGAGAGAAAGATAGTATGCTATTGTTTCGTTTATTTTGAAATAAACTTAGCTAAAAATATGAACCAACTAGGGTTCAAATTCGGAACCTCGAATCTCAACCACCAAGCTCTTTGCCACTTATGCTAGGGACGGTCGATAGCTCTAATAACTATTGAGCTAAACAAATTGTCGGATACATTCGTCGGAATATTTTTAGAGTCATATTAGGTGACTAGTGAATGTGACTAACCAAAACACTCTATTCATTGAATGAATATAATGTAAGATGTATATTTCTTAATATACAAGTAAGTTTTTTTTTTTGTTAATGTTTGTCTGAATATAACTATAAATATAATAGATCAAGTTGAAAATATATGTAGCTGAAAATGTAACAGTTGCAATTATCTTGTGATTTAGTTCATACTAACTTTGTTACCCTATGGTTCAAAGGGTTATATTTTTACCTGATTTAGTTCATTTTTATTTTATTATTTTAGCATATTTTTTGCTTCCCATCACGTGGCTTTTAAAAAAAATTTATTTTGCCATCCTACTTGTATAAATTTTTGGTAAAATAAAATTAAATCACAAAAACTAAAGTGCAACTTTTTATAACATGGAGGTGATAAATTAAAAATAAGCTAAATCACATCGAGCAATTTAAAGCTTATCTTATTTTATTTTTTTATTTTTTTATTTTTTAAAGCTCCCTTGGGCCTACAACACCTTTTGGATTCAAAATCTCTCTTTTCCCTCAGGCCGTGTTTGGAATGGGACTAGAACAAAGAATAAGGGGGACATCCCCCTTATTCTACCAAACGCACCTGGAATCAATCAGTATTGTTTATTTCAGTACAATTAGAATAAGCTGGTACAGTAGTTCTTACTTATTATTTTAATCTTTATTTTTTTACAATATTACCCTCCTCCCCCCCCTTTCCCTCTTCCCGAGGCTTCCTCCCATCAATGCTCCTCTCCTCTCTCTCTCTTTCTTCTCCCTGATATCAGCTCTCTCCTCTCTCTCTCTCCTCCCCCCCCTTTCCCTCTTCCCGAGTAATCTCCCATCAATGCTCCTCTCCTCTCTCTCTCTTTTTCTTCTCCCTGATAATCAGCTCTCTCATCTCTCTCTCTTTCTTCTTCCCGGGCGCGGCCATTGTTGCCTGTTCAAGAAGCTCGCAAGCATCACCCCCCTCCCTCTCCCTCGCCCGGCCGACCTTGCGCTCCTCTCGCGGCACGCGTCCCGAGGCAAGCTTGGATCCGCCATTCATACATAATTTTATTCGTAGAAATCAGGGTAGTGATCGATATTTCAACGATTCAGTTGACCAACCTGCTACCGTTGTGGAAGAGGATGACGAAGGTATTGAATTTCCTGGTGCTTCATTGTCTTAATTCTTTTTTAACTAAAACTCAATTATAAATTATCCTCTTGTGTTTTAGCTCATTTTTATTTTGTTTAAAAAATTACATTTAGTTCTTCTTTGATTTTATCTTTATTTTTATTAAAATAATTTATTATCAAATAAGATATTAAACTATAATTTTTTTATAACCACATAATAATCATATATATAGTTTTTTCCTATATGATTCTTCATTTTTAAATTTTTTCAATTTAAATTAGTTCTATAGGGACAAAATAGAAAAATTAAATTACGAAACTCCAATTACAGTAAAAATTAATCATCAATTTGAATGTCCCACCATTAAAACGGACTATGTATATGTAGTAAAAAGATCTAATAACTCAACTCAACTCCCTCCGTCTCTCTCTATAGAGAGAGAAAGAGAGTAAGGCTATTATGTTTTCGAAGCACAAAGCTTTCATGCGTTTACTTTGTTCTCGATGATCGAATTTTCGAATTAACGATCGACTTTATTAAATTTGATCTGTACTATTTGAAATACTTAAAAGTATTTTTCAACATTATCTACTTTGTGATTGAGTGGTGGTCCCAAAATGGATAGTTGGAAATAAAATTTTATAAAAAGTGATGACAGAGAACTTGAATTTTAGATCAAAAGCACCGATCTTATTTTAGATAGCAAATAAAATACTCTATCAAGGCTTCATATAAATTAGATATTTCTACACTATTAAATTTGCAAGTGCCTCATATCGATTATTAAAATAATTAATTTTTTGAGACTTTTTAATCTCTAAATAAATAATATTGAAAAATTATGAAACTTGACTTTTAGATACTTCATATAGCGTAGATTAAATATAATAAAACCAATCGTCAATTTGAATATCCTATCATAACAAAAAAACAAAAGATAATACTCTCTCTCTATACTAGGGATGTTAGCGGGTCGAATTTGAGGTGAATTTTTAAAAACCTGAACCCAAACCCGACTACCAAACCCGGATTTGAACCTGAATCCGACATATTTTAAAAATTGACAACCAAATCTGGATCCGACAAAAATCTAAAACCTGAAACAAATATTTCTCCTTTTCTCTTTACAATATTTCAAAACATATTACATTAAATCTAAAATTTTAAAGTATAAATTTAAATATAATATCAAATATTTATATACACATATATTATATAACGTAAAATCAATTCGGGTTCGGATTCGGTACAGTCAAAATCTAAATTCGAATCCAAATCCGTCAGGTTTTTGTTTTTTACATTCGTATCCGAATTCATATCCGTTTAATATCAATAAATTCATTTCGTTCGCAAGTTGTAGTATAATAAGTTATAAATAAAGGGCTATTTAGAAGTTGGAAATTAGAAAATGAGAAACTTGTGAGTGTGAGTTTGGTAAACTCGACTTAGTCCTACATCCTAGGAACCCCACTGAAGTGGAAATGGCAGTTTCGTAAATTCGACTTAGCCCTACATCCTAGGAACCCAATAAAATCGAAATGCCGAATTTCGTACAATTTGCAAGTGGTAGTTGGGTGGTCTCACAACTACAGTGCGGAAACAACGTCCAACACCATTGACTTTCTCGTAGTAAGTGGATCAACATCCAATATCCACAAAATTAAACAAGTCATTTTTGCTTTTTGTTTTTTTAATCTTGCTTGAATTGTATATGTAAGGCTCAATCCAAACAATATAACGGGTCATATTTGTATTTAGTAAATAATATGGGCCCGTTTGTTAATATTGAGAGGCCCATGTAAAAATGTTTGGCCCATTATAAAACTAAGGCCTATTAGCGGCCCACGGCACTCTCCAGAACCTTCGCTCTCCCGAAATTCTTCGGCCCCTCTTATTTTTCATTTTGCGCCATCGTCGTCCCCGACTCCACCTTTGTTGGAAGAGTTGGAACCCTAATGAGCGGAGAAGAACCCTAGAAACCCTAGTCGCACGATCGAGGTGTCTCCCACACACACATACATACTACACACAATGCGTCCCTCCGCCGCGCGCCTCGCCCTGTTGCTCGCTCGCAGATCCCTCCAATCGAACCAGTCCCCACTCCACCCCGTGAGTGCCCCTTCAATCGATCCTCTGTTCCATTTTTTTTTGTTCTTTTTGATTCGATCGATTGAGCTCAACAATCCTGCTTTGTTAATCAGTTGGGAAATGAATCGTCCCGGGGGTTGGCGTCGGGGATTTGCAGCTCCTCTCGCGGATTCGTCGATGGGAATCGCAGCAAAGGTGTGATTTTTGGGGTTTTCGGATTGGGATTTGATCCTTTCGTTGACCCACCTCGACGTGTATTTTTTGGTAAAGTTTTGAGCTTTTAAGCTAATCTCAGATGGGTAATGCAGTGCAATTGAGGAATGGGATTGCAAGGGAAGGGTTCTGCTTCCCAAAAAGGTCGGCTCTGTTTTGGCTTGATGATTTCAAGCTACATATATATATATATATATATATATATATATATATGTGTGTGTGTGTGTGTGTGTGTGTGTGTGCAATTGTTCGTAGTTTAACTGTTTCATTATCCTCAGGAAGTAGACCATTGTGTGTTAGAGATTACTATGAAAATTGCTCAATTGTAAGAGTTTAATTTACAATATAATTGGGATATGGCCTTTTATATATATAGACATGATGTATGTTAGGATAATATAATCACACAGAGTTTGAAGAATTGAATAATAGTGTCTAGTATTTGTTGAAGAATTGATTCTTTCTTTTATTACTGTAATTTATGCAATAGAAGCAAGTCGGTTGGTGAAGGGCAAATTATGAAGTATAAGATATATATTTTTTTGAAATCACTATAACAAAATTAAATTATACGGACGCATCTCCGTAATATTTTTGTACAAATATTTTATCTATATTTTATCTATATTCAAAATTAAATTATAGAGACATATTTTTTTGTACATATTATAATAATCTGTTACTATACACCCTAGCGACTGCACATATAACAATACTAATTATAAATATCGATATTTTTATTAGCGATATTTTTTAAAATTTTAAAAATACTTAAAAATATTATTATAGCATAATTTTGTTGTAGTGAGTGTATATATAGCATTGCTCCGGGGCTTTTATTGATGGGATAAATCTGATTTTTTCTTTTTTTTTTTTATACTATAAAATTACACTGTCAATGTTGATATATTTTTATTTTAATAATATTATTTATAATATTATTATAGTATAATTTTGTTGTAGTGAGTGTACATATAGCATTGCTCCTTGGCTTTATTGATGGGATAAATCTGATTTTTTTTTTTTTTTAATACTATAAAATTACATTGTCAATGTTGATATATTTTTATTATAATAATATTATTTATAATATTAAAATATTTTTTAAAAATTATAATTATTTTTAAATTTTTAAACTTTTTATAGTATAAAAATAATGCTAAAAGTTAGATTTTAGTAGCTATTTAACCGTCGGATTTTGCGGTACCCAACCTGCCCGACACGATAATTAATTAATTAGGAAGTGTCGGTAAAAGTCAAGGCCAATTTTTTTTTTTTTCTTAAGTAAACTTAAATAGAATTAAACTTCTATACTTTTAAAAGTATAAGTTATTAGTGCTGATAGATTTTTAGCTCTTAGATAAAAAGATGTGTGGTTAGAATGATAGGAAGCTTCTTGAGTTAAGTGATTTAAAAGTACAAGTTATTGATGCTGATAGATTTTTAGCTCTTAGATAAAAAGATGTGTGGTTAGAATGATAGAAAGCTTCTTGAGTTAAAGTGAGTAGTTGGTGAAATAGAATAATCTAAAAAATAAAATTAGTCAAAAAAGGATACGATCATACCAGCACTAAAGCATCAGATCCTATTACATCTCCACTAATAAGCGTGCTTGGACTAGAGTAGTACTAGGATGGGTTGGACAAGCATATATAGCAGCCGAACTTACTTAAATGTATATAAAGATTATTTTATTGGACATAATTGTATAAATATAGTATAGTTAAAGATATATGCAGATAAATATATAATAGGAGTTCGGTTACTATGTTATTGATAGCACCAAACACTTGATGCTATCGATTTTTTTACTGTTATATTATTTAATCTTTTAGATCATACTATTTTTAAATTAGACACTAAATTTTAGAGCCCCACTATCATCATAATTTTATATCTCTTCGTCCAAGAGTGAAAAATCTAATACCACCAATGACTCTGCGCTATTAATAGTATAGAAATCTAGTTTTATATAATAGATATATTTATAAATTTTATTATTTTATATGTGAGAAAATAAATTTTCACTTTAATTTAGAAGAAAGAAATATCTTTGTATTTAAAAGATAATTACATAGGCAAGCTTATCTCTTATTTAAAATTATTCTCCAATCTTAGCCAATTTAAATGTAATTTTAATTGCTATAGTTTTTCTTTTTTCTTAGAATCCCTTTTTCGTAGTTTCAACTATTTTAGTTTTAACTATATTGCCAATTTGGATATAATTTCAACTACAATATATAGTTGAATCTCTTTGTATAAAATTCAAATGTATCAAATTCATATTAAATTTTATATTTATTTAAAATATTAGTGTATTTTCGTTTGCAAGTAATTAACTAAATAATTCGCTAAAAAAAATAGAAAATAAAAAAATCTCACTACACAACTTGTAGAGTCAACTTGTGCATGCAAACTTTACAAAATCACAAATAATAAAAAAACACAGAGTTTTTGGTATAACAAAAAACAAAAAGTATATGAAGTGTGATACAAGAGTTTAAAAAATAAAGACTATAATTTTCTACTGCGATTATGTCTTACGAAAAATGTGGTGATGTATGGACAGGGCATCCGCCCTCTTTTATTTTGATTGGTTTAAATTTAAATGGTAAAAATGTACAGAATTTATCTATAGTTTGGTCAATTTTGATTCGACTATATAAATTTTAAAATTTTTGATTTTGATACTTAACCTTAGTTTGCTTGAATTACGTCGTAGGATGATTTTTTTAGTTCAAAATTAAAATTAGACTCATCACTTAGTAAAATTATAGTCACATAAAACAAACAAAATTGATGCTCAAGCTTGAAATTGGTGGATTTTCATCAATTTGTTCAAATTTTAAAAATTAACAGGTTAATTAGCAATATTAATTTTTTTAAAAAGGTTAAGTAATTGGATCGAACTAAAATAACTGAAATATATGAATAGAAGTTGAGAAATGTCGATTATTTCAAAATGGCATATAGTTGGGATGATTTCCATATATTTTTATTATTCAAGTCGTCTAAATTTATACATTATATATATATATATATATATATATATATATATATATATATATATATATATATATATATATATATATATATATATATATATTTCACCTAAAATATTATCGAAAATAAATAAATAGTGTTTACTATTAATTTTTTAGCCCTTGATTAAGAGCTTGATGATCGATACTCGAAAACTCAAATTCAAAGTCTAATTGCTTGACATTTCAAGCTGAGTTCACTTTTAAGAATGAATGAAACGAGTAACATATTTTCTTTCTTTCTCTCTAAGAAAAAAAGAAAAAGAAAAAGAAGGTGAATACCAGATTAAATTCAATACATCTGATCTGCAAACAACAATCCATGATTGGTTTAAATTCTTTCTTAAAAATATGGATGTTTCTTTCGAAACTTTTTAACTAAACTCCACATATAAAAATGCCTAGAGCCTACTTTTAGCCTATCTAAAATTTCTTTTTGGGCCACTCACAAACTTGTTTTGCCCGGCTTCTATTGAATATATATATATATATATATATATATATATATATATATATATATATATATATTGAGAAAAAAAAGATAGCATGCTACTCGCTTCATTCATAAGGTAAATGAATTAGACTATAGTAGTGAGATAACTAAGTCTCAAAAATAATAATAATATTGAATCACCGCGAATCACATCTAACTATTCTGTTGAATATCTTAATCCTGTTAGGAAAAATATTCGCACTAAATCTGATTATGATTAAATTATCTAACTAGTTTAAATTTGAATAACAAAACTTACCTTTAATCGTTATGAAAATTTCAAAAATTATAAAAAAAAAAAAATCAAAAAATATTGATCCGGAAGCGTGCGAGACACTGCCCTAAAACGTATTTCCGTCGTTCGTGCGGATTATTCGGAGATACCACCCCAAAGTACGATCGAAATTTTCCTTCCTACGAGCTCGAACGCGAAAGAGGTTCGACCCCTTCAACACCCGATAAACAGAATTCACAACAAAATAAAATTAAAATAAAACTTAAAATAAAACTTAAAATAATTTTTTTTTCCCTTTCTTTTTACTTTCTCACTTTTTCACAGCTACTTTTTTCTCTTTATTGCACCCTACGTACACACCCTATATATAGTTGCAGAAAAAGAGAACGTTGTGTTGAAATCCAACGTTCTAATAGTAATTAACACACCAAAATGAATGATATAAATAGTGATTAATACATCAAAACAAATGACAATTAAATAAAAAAAATAAATAGTAATAAATGAGAATAAATTAAAATTAATAAATAAGAATAAATTTAATAAATGAATTAAAAATTGATAATAAAATAATTATTGAGAATTTTAGAATTTTAAATTTTATTCCAACAAATACTACTATTTGGAAGCTATTTAATCCAATCATTTTGGTTTCAAATTGAACTAAATTCAAGTGAACAATACTATTCTAAGTGGTTTTCTATGAAGTTCCTTATTTTTGTTGTTTTATTTACAAAGCTAGAAAATTAAAAACTAAAGTTCTCCTGCTTTTTATATGTTTATTTTTTGATAAATAGTTGATTAGTGACCATAAACACATTCAAAGAAAAATATCATTGATCGTCCATGAATGTGGTACAATTAATTATATTCATATCTAGATTTATTATAAACAAATTAAGGTCAATGTTATCATATATTGAACTACTTGTATTAATATGATATATAAAATTCTAATCAGATTTTTATGAAAAATTAATATGAACTCTATATAAAAAAAATACTGATCTTACTATTTTTTTCACGTGTATTATGGTGAAGAATAACCATCAATTTTACACAATACAAAAAATTGTCTGAGACATGAGATCACCAAAGATTAGATTGGCGGCATTCATATTGCAGTTGGACTTCCTGCTTCTGCAAATTAATCAAATTTTTTTTTTTTTTCTAATAACCTTCGTCAGTTCTTTTTTGTTGTTGTTGTTGTTGTTGTTGTTGTTGTTGTTGTTATTTATGATTTTGAGTATTGATATCAAGGGTTTAGTTTAATTATATTTGCATGCCAATATAGATATCTTACAATGCACTTTTGTATTTATTGCATCTTTCAAATTACAACAGCAGCAGATACGTCCAAACCAGGGCTAGAACATGTAGAATAATAATAAGATGACATTGAAATCCACAAACTTTCTTAGACTAGCTATACTACTCAAACAACTTAAATGGAGAACAAACAACACATGCATGCACGTACGTATAATTAATAATAGGTAGTAGTGTATGAGACCTTAACTGATCAGTTGGCCAAACTCATTACACCTGAGACTGATCATGATCAGCAGGAGGAGCATCGGTCCACCGGAGAATGCCGCCGTGCGAAAGCAACGCCCAGATGTGGGTGATGAACTCACCGCCGTGCGCCAACGCTTGCGCGTGGCTCTTGACGTCATCCGACGGCGCGGCGTAGACCATGATCTCGGTCCACAGGTCCGCCAGCACCTTCCACACCTGCTGGTCGTTTTCCGCCATATCCACCAGCTGGTGCCCGAGCTCCATTCCCCTCTCCGCTGCCGTCCCGTTCGGGTTCCTATTTCTTGTCACGCCCTCGCCATCCCCTTTCTCAATTTCCTTCACCGCGGCCTTGTACGCTGCCTTCGTCCCGGCCGTGTCGTCTGGAAGCAGCTCTGGCGCGAGCGCCACCAGATACGCGCAATACTTGGACAGCGTCTTGGCGATACTTCGGTTCTTGGCGATACTTCGGTTCTCCTGTGTGTCGCGGTCGTTGGACTCCTGACGCTGGGGCAATGGGTGCTCCTCGTAGTGGCAGGTGGCGATGTGCCAGACGATGATCGTCTCCGCCACGCCGTTGCTCTTGCACGCCCACAGCAGCCTATCTCCCAGGGTCCCGTTCCGCCGCAGCACGGAGTTTCCAATGGGAGGCTCGGGACGGCGGCCTCTGTTTTCTACGAGATAATTCACGATCGCAAGCTTCACCTCCTTCGGGATCGGTGTCGACCACAGGCCGTGGAAGCAGCGGCACGGCACGAGCTTCAAGAGCTTCGGCGGCGGCACGAGCTTTGAGAAGATCCACAGGGTGTGGTAGTGAGGTTTCAAGATGGAGTGCTGGATTAATTTGAGCTTGGGATGCTTGAAGCTGGTCTTCACCATCCCTAGCGTGATCAGGAGGCGGACGATTGCACATTTCTGCCTCGACGGGTTCTTCACGTAGGTGCAGAGGAGGGAGACCAGGACCCAGTCGGAGAGCACGTAGACGAGGGCCTCCGCTAACTCCAGCAATAATAGTGTGGCGATGAGGAGGAGGGTGACGATCAGATCGTACACGATGTTCACTATCTCGCTGGGGGGAAAATCGCATTCGGCGATGTATAGGGAGGAGAAAATTAAGATCACGATGAAGAAGAATAACGGGATGGCGAGCATGAGCACGTAGTTGAGGAGGAAGAACCAGAGATTCGACAGGATAAGGGGGATCGTGGAGAAGTAGTAGTCTCTGAGGAAGTTGAGCTCGTCCCCAATCACACGAAAGACCCTGTTGAAAGTAGTAAAAAACATTAAAACACACATATCGTACGGTTCCTTTGAAAAAAAGTAATTATTATATATTATTATTTAATATAATAGTAAATATTAAATATTAAATATTAAAGCGTAGGATAGACTTTTGAAAAAAAAAAAAAAAAAAAAAAAGTGCAGTGCATATGTACCTCTCGCCCTTGTCGTCCTTGTCGCCCTTGTCGTCGCCGAGCAAGCCGCGCAGCAAGAACTGAAGGGACTCAGGGCGGCCGGCCTCAGCGGACGGATACTCCTCGAACCTCCTCCGTAGTAGCTTATAGAGCGCGAAGGAGAGGCAGAGATCCTTGAGCGGATACTTCTTGAACCTGCTCCGTAGTCGCTTATAGAGCGGGAAGGAGGACAGACATCCTTGATCTTCAGCGGCAGAAGGGGGGGCGAAGGGGGTGAATTGGGCTTTGTCGCTCTCAGCCAGTCGCCACACGTCGCCGACAGTCACCATCTTTTTCTTCTCTTCATGGTCCGTGAGCACGAGACTGTAGCCTTGAGGGTGTCTCTTCACCTTGTCTTCTCCCATGATCACGTACTTGCATTCCGTCATTACGTTTTGATCTTCTCCTCCTGTTTCTGTCGCTGCTCTTTCTTCTCCTTCTGCTGGAAACAATTGGCGCATGTAACCGGCGACGAGGTGCGAGTTTTCCCCCATGGCGAAGGAGTGTTTTGCGACCTCGACGGCAACGACTCTTTGCGCGATCTTCATGATGCTGAGAAGCCAGAGGGTGACTAATATTATGTTATCATACTTGTGGCTGTACATCAGGTATCCGATCCACGCGATGTGCACGATCTGGTTGACGGTATCCTGCGCCGACTGCTTGTTGACGCCCTGCAGAGGGGAGGCGTTTATCGTTCTGACGCCGTCGAGCTTCTTGCGGAGGAGCTCGGCCAGGAGCATCCACATCAGGATGAGCACCTGACGGAGACGATGAGCACCCGACTTCTCCGACTGAGAGAACATGTACGACGTGAGAGGGAGGAAAATGGCGAAGACGACCCAGAGGAAGAAGTGGACGGTGGAATGGGTTGTGGCAGCTCCAGAGAGGCGGCCGAGGAGGCCGCGGACTAGGAGGAAAACTGCGAGGAGGCCCATGATGGCCGACACCACCACCATCAGAGGGTCGGCATAGGTGTTGGCGACACTACAATTTTTTTTTAATATAACAACGTTTTTTAGACCTCGCGATCGCCAGAGGGAAGCGCTACCAAGTGTCTATATAATCATTCAAAAAACATCATCATATATTCTTTATTATATTAAATTAATTTATTAAATAATAAATTTTATTATTATTTTTAATTTTTTTATGTTTTAAAGTGTTAGAATTTTTAAAAATTTTGACGTTTTAAAATATCAGAAAATATTTTATCGACGTGGCGATTTTTTATTTGCCGACGTTTTAACCAATATTTTTAAATATATGGTTGAATTATATTAAAATATTTTTAAATATTATTAAGTATAAAAAAAATATTTAAATATTACCTTTTTGGTTGGGCGAGGGGGTCGGAGATGCTACCTGAGGGGCACATCCAGTTGCCGGATTGTTGTACCTGCGCCATCAATATATCGTGGTGCAGGCAGGTGTTTCGGAGCTGCACGATCAAAACATATACAATGTCACAAAGTTAGTTATGAACGTTCCATTGAGCCCAAATCTGAATCTAGTCAATTAAGTAGATCAAACTATATACATATATATTGCTAACCTTACAAAGCTGTGTAAGCCTGTGTTACCTATGTATAATTACGTAGTGAGGAGAGGGAATGGATGCATCCAGTTTGTGTAAGTTTCTAGCTTGTGTGTGCATTTAATTTATAGCATGTATGAGAGGACGAGAGCTTTTTTTTCAAAAAAAAAAACTAAATATACACTCCAAAAGAGGTGTAACATCTCACTTATTCAAGAGTAGGATGAATTTCATTCATCACTTAAAGTGATGGATAAAAAAACTTCATCCTTGAATGGATGGAGGTGTAAAATGTATACCTATTTATGAGTGTACAGATAGTATTATTCTTTTCCGAATGTGTGGTTGTAGAGTGTAAGAACTTGAATTTTGAAAATAAATAAATAAATGAAATTGATTTGAGTCAAGTCGAATCTAGATCATATATGGCTCAAATAGCAATAGTGCCCCTTTCCTGCACTGTATTTTGCACAGTTAGTGGGCCAGAAATGTCGCTTCTCAATCCGGACCTGATCTCGAAGATCGGAGACCACGAGTGCGACCGTCTCGTCGAACCGAGTGAAAACCATATTCAACTTGTTCAGATCTGACGGTCGGATCTTCCAGAAATCAGCGTCGAAGCTGGCGGGGCCCGCGACTTAAGTCGCGGGTACAAGTGAACAGTAAACTTGATTTTCGAGCCCCTTTGCGCCAACGTTGAGCAAACTCACCGTCCGGAATCCGAACATAGCACTTCAAGTAGTGGATTTTAACGGTTTCGTCATTCTGGACGCAATGGCGCTGACGGAATTTTCGTTTGACGACTCTAAGTCTCAAAGAACGCGAAAACAGTGTTTCGGAGCTGTATTTTATGGACCGAAAATTTATCCGGTCATTGTTTCGAAAAACAAAGATCGCTACCTGATAGGATTCGTCGAGCCGGACGTCGTGGCGGAGTCCGTTTTTCGATCTGACGCTCGGATCTCCTCGAAATGCGTGAAATACAGCAAAAATTGTAGTTTTTGCACAAAAATCCCTATATAACTTGCCTCGTAAATTGTGTCATTGCTTGGAGAAGGGTCTAAGTGTGAGATGATTGTGCTGTGAAGGACTGGGATGTAAAAGTTGGGCTGGGAAGGACTAGATTGCAAAATATGCACCACGCACATTCGAAATTTGAAATCCTCAACTTCCCTTCGTTAAAGCCGTAGTCCAGGCCCCTTCAGCGCACTCTAACAGACCTCCTCCTCCTCCTCCTTCTCCTCTTTGCACTCTCCCTCGGAGCTAGCCGCACCGGCCGCCCCCACGTCGCCGGAGAAGGAGACCAAGATCCACCTTGATCTCGGGTGGTTGAAGAGGAGAACACTCGGAAAGCTTCTAGGTGATCAAAGTTGATCCTGAGGACTCCTCGGTGACGCCGCGTCCGAACCCGAGTGGACCCGTGCCCTGCCGCCGCCGTGTGCCGCCGCGGCCGCCCTCTCCTTTCTTGATATTCCGGCAAAAAGGTGAGTTCTTGGGATTTTGTTTTTATGTTGGGATTTCGGCGTATGCCGACTACTCGGTCACTTGACCGCCCGATTGATCATTATGACTTGCCATGCACTGCTGTACTTCACGAACATGGCCGGGGTAGCTCCCCGTGGAGATTGTTCTTTACCGGTAAAGTGGTCTGGTGATAGACCCGTGAGCCCTCGACAGGGTATGACGGCTTAAACTTCTTGAATTCGAGCAACACCGCTTTGCCCGGGCCTTCTCTGCCCGATCGGCCTCAGAATCAACAACGGGGAAAACTGAGCGGAAGGAAGCAGATGTGGTAGAAACTGTTCCAGGATGCCTACACCGAGGACCGCGACAAGGTTCATATCGCCGCTCACTGCTTGGATGGCCGGGCATCCAGGTGGTGGAGGCGACACCGTGAGCGCTACTTCCCGAGCCCGGCCGTTCCTACCTGGGAAGATTTTAAGACCGCCATGTACCAGCACCACCTTACGGAGACCACTAAGGAGGGTCTCGAACGCGAACTGGAGACGATCAAACAGGGCGACCTAAGCGTCCGAGACTACGAGCAGGAGTTCCTGCGCATCGCCGACCTGGTGCCCCAGGCGGTGCGCGAGGAACGTCGGAAGGTACGCTTGTTTTCACAGGGCTTGAGGACAGAGATCCGTCGACACCTCGCGTCACACCTCTCCACAGACTTCGACAACTGCGTGGAGCGGTGTCTAGCGATCGTGGCGGAGATCAAGATGTCCCGCGCCGAGCGGAATGCAGCGGACAAGGATAGGGACAAGGGCAAGAAGAGGGCGCATCCAGGAAACGGCGGTGGGCAAGCAAATCAAAACAAGAAAGCGAAGCCATCCCGACCGTGCGTCTTCTGTGGGGGTACCCACCAAACGCGCTTCTGTAAACAACGTCACGGCCAATGCTTCAAATGCGGCCAACAGGGGCATAGAGCTTTGGAGTGCCCGCAGGGTTCCATACCTGCGCAGATCACAGTCCCTGTACCCGCACCTTCACAACGACGATTAGAACCGGCGCCTAGCTCAGCTTCATCTGGGCGTCCCCCTCTACCTCGACCACCTACTGGAGGGTATCAGTCGGCAAGCGGACGCGTCTACGCACTGACCCCTCATGGAGAGCCAACAGAGGGAAACCCGACGACTGATTTCGTAGCTCTCGAATGAACTGTTATAAGCTTTTCATAAAGCATGACTTTAAGTTGTAGACCTTTTGGAATAAGACTTTTTAGTTATAAGTTTCAGGGACGAAACTACCTTTTTGGTGGGAGAGATGTAAGAACTTGAATTTTGAAAATAAATAAATAAATGAAATTGATTTGAGTCAAGTCGAATCTAGATCATATATGGCTCAAATAGCAATAGTGCCCCTTTCCTGCACTGTATTTTGCACAGTTAGTGGGCCAGAAATGTCGCTTCTCAATCCGGACCTGATCTCGAAGATCGGAGACCACGAGTGCGACCGTCTCGTCGAACCGAGTGAAAACCATATTCAACTTGTTCAGATCTGACGGTCGGATCTTCCAGAAATCAGCGTCGAAGCTGGCGGGGCCCGCGACTTAAGTCGCGGGTACAAGTGAACAGTAAACTTGATTTTCGAGCCCCTTTGCGCCAACGTTGAGCAAACTCACCGTCCGGAATCCGAACATAGCACTTCAAGTAGTGGATTTTAACGGTTTCGTCATTCTGGACGCAATGGCGCTGACGGAATTTTCGTTTGACGACTCTAAGTCTCAAAGAACGCGAAAACAGTGTTTCGGAGCTGTATTTTATGGACCGAAAATTTATCCGGTCATTGTTTCGAAAAACAAAGATCGCTACCTGATAGGATTCGTCGAGCCGGACGTCGTGGCGGAGTCCGTTTTTTCGATCTGACGCTCGGATCTCCTCGAAATGCGTGAAATACAGCGAAAATTGTAGTTTTTGCACAAAAATCCCTATATACTTGCCTCGTAAATTGTGTCATTGCTTGGAGAAGGGTCTAAGTGTGAGATGATTGTGCTGTGAAGGACTGGGATGTAAAAGTTGGGCTGGGAAGGACTAGATTGCAAAATGTGCACCACGCACATTCGAAATTTGAAATCCTCAACTTCCCTTCGTTAAAGCCGTAGTCCAGGCCCTTCAGCGCACTCTAACAGACCTCCTCCTCCTCCTCCTTCTCCTCTTTGCACTCTCCCTCGGAGCTAGCCGCACCGGCCGCCCCCACGTCGCCGGAGAAGGAGACCAAGATCCACCTTGATCTCGGTGGTTGAAGAGGAGAACACTCGGAAAGCTTCTAGGTGATCAAAGTTGATCCTGAGGACTCCTCGGTGACGCCGCGTCCGAACCCGAGTGGACCCGTGCCCTGCCGCCGCCGTGTGCCGCCGCGGCCAGCCCCCTCTCCTTTCTTGATATTCCGGCAAAAAGGTGAGTTCTTGGGATTTTGTTTTTATTTTGGGTTTCGGTCACGTCTATAGCACACCTGACATCGAGGCCACCCCTCGGGTGTAGACCCAGCCATCGCCGCCGCCCCGATCGCCGGCGGGAAGAGCTGCCGCCGGATTATCATTTTCTCATCCGATCGTGGCCGGCCGCCGCATCCGACCGTTAAGCCGGCGATCAGAACCGTTGGATCAGCCCTCCTCGTCGACTGCAGCCCCTCCACCAAGTTGAAGGGCCATCGGTTGAGGATCCCCGCCGGTCGAAGCTGCCCTAGAAGCGGGCTTTTCTTCACAAAGCCAGATCGCCGCCGTCCGGCGCCGCCGCGGCCTCCCGTCGCCGGCCATCACCACCTGTAGACTCCTGGCACCACCGGGGAGCTTTTGGTCCATCTTGTACCTGCCCGGAGCCGCCACGCCGGATTCCGCCATTAGAGGCCTCTAGATCTTCCCCGAGCTCCGCCGCCGCACGTCGCCGGCGACTCCAGACCCCCGGCACCGGTGCAGGTAGGCTCATTTCACTATTTTATGACCCCTGGGTTGCATGGAAATCTTGACGTGGGGCTTTTGTGTTCCAGAGCTGCACCCGAGCTCGGTTTGGTTCTCGTCTCCGGCCATCGCCGGCGCTCCGGGGCTCCGGCCAACCGCCAGGTAAGACCTGTAGATCCTGCTGATGCTCCCTATCAATTTATTTTAGGGCTATACCCCCTCTGCTGTTAGCCTCTAAAACTTGCACCCGAAAGCACCATCTCGGGATTGATCTCCGGCCGCCGCCCTCCGGCCGCCGGGACTCGACCCCACCTGGACCGAACCTCTTCTGGGACTCAAAGTAAGCTGGTGCTCACCTCTGGAACAGAGCTGAACCATTGCTGCTCAAGGAACAGCCAACCCGAGACTAGCCCGAGTTCAAGCCTTGCTCCGGCAAGCCCTCCGGCCAATCTCCGGCAACCCGCAGGTGAGCACCACCCTTCTTGGTCATTGTCCAACACCATGCTTCAATTAATTCTTATATGGACCATGTAAATATTAAGTTGTAGCATAGTTGTGATTTGAACCCTAATACATCATGGGCCAACTTTTAACTCGGGATCCGTGTCGACCAAACCCCGTGAGCAACGGGCTCCGTCTCGACGTAAAGAACCCGCTGGAATTTACGGCGTCGTCGTCGGAGTCCCGGATTGCGAGAACGGGGCAAAACACTGTATCTAATATCGCGAGTCAAAAGGCTAACTTTGCCCTGGGGTTTCGCGCTGACCCAAGATTGTGAGCACGGGGTCCGTTGCATCAAATGTGACGCGCTGGCACTTACGGCGTCGTCGTTGGACCCCCGGATCTTAAGAACGAGCTAAAACAGTAAGTCACTAAAAGATATTTATGCAATTTTAAACACATAATGGACCAACTTGCAAAATAAACATCCTGGCTGCCCTTTGATAGTATTTACGCACTACCTGGCCATTTTATTAGGATTCCGATGGTCCTCGTTGACCAGGAATCAGATATCGACCGACGAAATGACCGATTTGACCCGTTTAAACGTTTCGTTAGTGTAACGCCGTCGGGAAAGGGTTGTGTGAGTTATTTACTGATCATATCTCTTTATACAGGGCCCAGTTCATCAGCACCAGCCTCCCAGTAGCAGCGCGGGCGTTCGAGAGTCTGCCTTCATCCAGGTGGGTTATCTTCGAACCGGGCTCAGCTTTTTGGCCCTCTGGTTGCTTTAGTCCAGTCGGACCCCTGTTCTTGATCTTCCTACAGATTACATGACCTATCTTGACATATCATGATTCCCTGTTTGACATCGACTCGATTAGACTTATATATGTGACTGTTTGTTCACGATCAGCCGATTATTATTTACATGATCCCTGATTATTCCTGACTGATCCTGATTGATTGATACATAGACTTGCATGATTAGATGACACCTATGATTACTGTTATTGAGATATTTCTTGATATACGCCGATATGCATGATTAATTGATCCTGATTGATAGATACTACTCGATATGCATGATTGATGATCCTGATTGATTGATATACAGATCTGCATGACTAGTTGATACTTACTGTTTCCTGTCACTGAGATGTTATTTGATATATTATTCATATGCACGATTGATTGATTCCGATTGATAGAGATAGACAGATGATTCCCTGTTGGGATCTCGGCATGTTGCCGACTACTCGGTCACTAGACCGTGAGATTGATCAGTACGACTTGCCACGCATCGCTGTACTTCACGAACATTGCCGGGGTCGCTCCCCGTGGCTATTGTTCTTTACCGGTAAAGTGGTCTAGAGGAAGGACCCGTGAGCCCCAGATAGCACTTATGAGTGCGGGGTTATGTCAGTGGGACAGGTGCAGATAGTGATATGAGCCTGAGGTCCCCGTGACCAATATTGGCAGTGTTTGGGCACTTGGTATGCTTGTGATTGATGCGTAGATTGTATATTTTCATGTTCTAGTATACCTTTCAGTTGCCTTTTATTTTCAGCATGTATGATCCACTGTTTTATGATTGATTTCCAGTATACTTACCCGTAGTTCTGATTCTGATTAGTAGTAGACCTCTATGCTTCCAGCTTTTCCTATTGACTCTTACTATCCGCAGATTTTAGTACCCAGTAGGTACGATTAGCTGATCCTCGGCTCGTCGTGCCCACTGGGATACATGTACAGTGTATCTCACACCCCCTGGGTGACCATTTTTCCAGGTCGGTTGGGTGAGGAGATAGCGGGACGATCCAGTGAGCAGATTACGATAGAGCTGTCCCCATGAGCTTACATATGTCGATGACATCTCCAGACTTTTATTTCCAGCATTTATTCCAGTTCTAGTTGATCAGCCATTTAAAATGTTGATGTAATAATTGATTTGAATTATTCTGGTTAAGTAGATTAGCATTAGTTACTGATATATCTATTGATCTCTGATGATGACGATTTGTTAGCCGTGCATGTATAGGGGAGTCTCTGTTCTTGGGATAGAGGGTCTTCTATACGTGTGGCGGTCTATTGCGCCCAGTTTGCAAACTCTGATTTCAAAAAAAAAAAAAAAAAAAAAAAATTTACCGGATTTTTAAAACTCGGGGCGTGACATAGAGCAACTAAAAGTGAATTGGATTTTTTTTTGCCTAGCATTTGTCTTATTTACTCGTCTCCCAACGATCAATGCATGATATTTAATCTTACACAAACACTTAAAAAAAATAATTAATTAATTAATATTTAAATATTTTTTATTTTTAACGGTAATGAAAAATATCATAATATATAGACTAGGATCACATTTAAAAATATCATTTAAAATATTGGTAAATAAAAAATTATTATATATATATACCGGGATTTATGTCGATAAATTTATTTTATTTTTTAAATTTTTTTAAAATTCCAACTTTTTAAAACATTTAAAAATTTTAAAATAATAATAAAATTTATTATTTAATAAATTAATTTGATATAATTAAAAATTTATATATAGGATAATATTTTTTGAAGCGTTAATATATAATTGTTATATTATATGGATGCTTATAGGGAGGCTCTTCATAAGCGTCGAGCGTTCTTTATAGTGAGATTAACATGCTCTACGTGTACCTTAATTTGTGTGTCTGTTTCTGGAAACAGAACTTTGAACAATGGTAGCCTATATCTATGAAAATTAGTAGATAAATAGATAGTATTTACCATTTTGTTTAAATAATTTTCCATTTATATACTCTCACTAAACTCAAGGTATTCTAGAACTAAAAAAATAGATATTAAATATTATTTCTATGATCATTTATTCTTCCTTATGTATAATCTTGCATATCCTAACTCTTGCAGAGAACTTAGAAGATAAGATGGCATATGTAACGTCCTTGCAAAGTAACCCAAAATTTTTAAATTAAATTTGTTTTGCCCAATAAATAAGATAGATAAATTCCAAACATTCTTAGCACTTTGGATTCCTCCTTCCATTCTTTTCCTTCCCTCTGCCTATACACATAAAACAAACGATGACAAAAAATCCCAATAACATCTAATTAATGAAGTGCACTGTCTTATCTTTCACCCAAATGAGATGTACACATACTACTACCCATTTAAAAGGAACAGAGAGGAATGTACGGTTGTTTTAACTGCACTGGAGTGGGCAGATAACGTGTGGGGTACTCTAGTTGACAGGAAAAAAATTATCCACAGCACCAACTCTTCCGTATATTGGTGCACCACTCTTTATTTATTGTCCATTTGTATTGGTGGTGTACGAAAGTACAGATGCACCGGATGCAGGTAATAATTTCTATTGATAGGTTTTGGTGTTCGTGGATATTAAATGATGTACGTAAGTGGCTGGGAACGCGTTATTTATTTCTCGTATTTATTTGGTCGTCGGTCCAAAGGAACAAACTCCAAGTTATTTATTATTATATGTGTTGGCTTATTTAATTGTGTTCCGGAAATATAATGGAGTTAATTAATGTGTGATTTATTTATTTGTCTAGGCCGAGAGGTACAAAGAATTCAATTCCGCCGTGTGCATAAGCCTCTTCCACAAACACGTGAATATATTAATCAACGCGCGCAAATAATAATAAAAATTTTATAAGAGTTGGAATATTAAAATATAAAATTACTGTTACGTTACAATGTGTATAACTTACATCCTATCCATTTTAGAATTGGGCTCCTTCACTCGTCACTTCAAAGTGACGAGTGAAATTCACCCTGCCTTAGATTAGGCGGGGTGTAAGATATACATCCCTTTTAGAGTTTATAAGTAGTGTTTTTTTTATATTACAACGATAAATTTTAAATATATTATTATAAGTTTAGTCTAAATAATACTACTTTTGAACCACCGAAGTTCTAATATATATATATATATATATATATATATATATATATATATATATATATAGAGAGAGAGAGAGAGAGGAGAGAGAGAGAGAGAGAGAGAGAGAGAGAGAGAGAGCTTATTTGTTTTTAAAAGCACAAGTAAAAATATATTTTTAAATTTCTTACTATTAGATTTGTATTGAGATTTGTGTTATTTACTTTTTTCTTTCTCTCTCTTTAGTTGACTTTACAAAATACAAATCTCAATGCAAATCCAATGGTAAAAAATTTACAAGCATATTTTTATAAATCCCAATACAAATCCAATGATAAAAATTCACAAGCATGGATTGTCTTGTACTTTCGAAAGCATATAAGCTCTACTCTCTCTCTCCTCTCTCTCTCTCTCTCTCTCGTCTCTCTCCTATATATATATATATATATATATACCATATTATGAATTCTCATATTTTTAAGATGACGTGGCGCATTCTCCATAGTTTAGAATATTTTTAATTTTTTTTTTTACAATAATTGTCTACTCTCTCTCTCTCATTCTCCGCAGCACAACCTCTCACCTCTCCTCAATGTCTTCTCCTCTTCTCTAACATCCGTTCCTTCACCTCCCCACATGCAAGCATTGATTAATTTAGTAATAATCTCCACCATGTGACCTCACAGTGTGTGACTATATATATATATATATATATATATATATATATAGAGATAGAGAGAGAGAGAGAGAGAGAGAGAGAGAGAGAGAGAGAGTCCGGTTACTAAACCATTAATAGTACCAAGTTATTGGTGCTATCAAATTTTCTACCCTTAGATCTACCACTTTGATCATTTTCATCCGTTAGATTTTATTATATTTTCAACCACCTATTAAACCCAAGGGGCTCACTATCATCTCAACCACACATTTTTTAATCCAAGGGTTAAAAACTTAATAGTACCAATGACTTGGTACTATTAATAGTATTCCAGCCTATCAACCGTCCTTAGTGCAAGTGGCAAAGGGTTTGCCGGTTAATATCCGAGACCCGAGTTCGAAGCCTAGTTGCTTCACATTTCAAGCTAAGTTTATTTCAAAATAAACGAAACGGGTAGCATGCTACCTTTCTCTCAAAAAAAAAAAAAATAGTATTCCAGCCTAACTCTCTCTCTCTCTCTCTCTCTATATATATATATATATATATGCTTTTGTAAAGCCAACTAAAGAGAGAAAAATAAATTAAAAAATACAAATTCCAATGCAAATCCAATGATAAAAAATTCACAAGCATATTTTTACTTATGCTTTTGAAAACATATAACTATAATATAATATATATATATATATAATATATATATATATATATATATTCTTATTCGTCGATCTATTAAATGCTGGAATGTATTAATGTGGGTATTTTTGTCGATCTATTAAATTCTGGAATCCGACTTGCTATTAATGTGGGTATTACTGTTTCCAGAGTAGGATCCGCAGCTCAAATTAAAGCCATGAAACAAGTAGCTGGCAAATATCGGATCAATCGCATTCAATATCAGATCGGATTGCAGATTCACAATATCGGATACTAGCGCGAGTACCAAATTTTCCACACAAACATTGTTATTAAATCCTAAGCAACATCATTATTTCTTAAAACCTAAACCTTAATCTATCTATATGTATAAACCAACACATCAATAATATAGATAAGTATTGAAATATGAAGATCCAGAATATTTCTTATAAAAAAATATACAAAAACATAAAATCAATTTTACCTTTTAATTTTTGTTTTTCTCCTTTGACAGCTAAGGCTCTTTTTATTTTCTTTTTATTTTTATCTCTAGTCAATACGATGACTTCAAGTCGCTGTCCTTGCCTCTGTTTGATGGTAATTTTGATTTTTTTATTTTTATCTCTAATCAATACGTTGACTTCAAGTCAAGTCGTTTCTCTTGTCTCTGTTTGACTTATTTGATGATGATTTTGATTTTTTTATTTTTATCTCTAGTCAATACGATGACTTCAAGTCGCTTTTCTTTCTCTGTATCATGGTGATTTTGATTTAGGCAGCACTGATAATTATTATTATTATTTTTTTCAAAAAGAAAGATGTTATATTATTCGTGTTTCGTTTATTTTATCAGTAGTATATTATTCGCTTTGTTTATTTTGAAAATAAATTTAGCTGTAAATGTGAAGTAGCTAGATTTCGAACTCGAAATCTCAGATATCAACTACCAAACACTTTGCCACTTGTATTAGAGACGATCAATAGCTTTGATATTTTTATTTTTTTTTTGAGAGAGAAAGATAGTATGCTATTGTTTCGTTTATTTTGAAATAAACTTAGCTAAAAATATGAACCAACTAGGGTTCAAATTCGGAACCTCGAATCTCAACCACCAAGCTCTTTGCCACTTATGCTAGGGACGGTCGATAGCTCTAATAACTATTGAGCTAAACAATTTATCGGATACATTCGTCGGAATATTTTTAGAGTCATATTAGGTGACTAGTGAATGTGACTAACCAAAACACTCTATTCATTGAATGAATATAATGTAAGATGTATATTCCTTAATATACAAGTAAGTTTTTTTTTTTTTGTTAATGTTTGTCTGAATATAACTGTAAATATAATAGAGTTGAAAATATATGTAGCTGAAAATGTAACCGTTGCAATTATCTTGTGATTTAGTTCATACTAACTTTGTTACCCTATGGTTCAAAGGGTTATATTTTTACCTGATTTAGTTCATTTTTATTTTATTATTTTAGCATATTTTTTGCTTCCCATCACGTGGCTTTTAAAAAAAAATTATTTTGCCACTACTTGTATAAATTTTTGGTAAAATAAAATTAAATCACAAAGACTGAAGTGCAACTTTTTATAACATGGAGGTGATAAATTAAAAATAAGCTAAATCACATGGAGCAATTTAAATTTTTTAAAGCTCCCTTGGGCCTACAACACCTTTTGGGTTCAAAATCTCTCTTTTCGCTCATTGTCTTAATTCTTTTTTAACTAAAACTCAATTATAAATTATCCTCTTGTGTTTTAGCTCATTTTTATTTTGTTTAAAAAATTACATTTAGTTCTTCTTTGATTTTATCTTTATTTTTATTAAAATAATTTATTATCAAATAAGATATTAAACTATAATTTTTTTATAACCACATAATAATCATATATATAGTTTTTTCCTACATGATTCTTCATTTTTAAATTTTTTCAATTTAAATTAGTTCTATAGGGACAAAATAGAAAAATTAAATTACGAAACTCCAATTACAGTAAAAATTAATCATCAATTTGAATGTCCCACCATTAAAACGGACTATGTATATGTAGTAAAAAGATCTAATAACTAAACTCAACTCCCTCGCTCTCTCTATAGAGAGAGAAAGAGAGTAAGGCTATTATGTTTTCGAAGCACAAAGCTTTCATGCATTTACTTTGTTCTCGATGATCGAATTTTCGAATTAACGATCGACTTCATTAAATTTGATCTGTACTATTTGAAATACTTAAAAGTATTTTTCAACATTATCTACTTTGTGATTGAGTGGTGGTCCCAAAATGGATCGTTGGAAATAAAATTTTATAAAAAGTGATGACAGAAAACTTGAATTTTAGATCAAAAGCACCGATCTTATTTTAGATAGCAAATAAAATACTCTATCAAGGCTTCATATAAATTAGATATTTCTACACTATTAAGTTTGCAAGTGCCTCATATCAATTATTAAAATAATTAATTTTTTGAGACTTTTTGATTTGTAAATAAATAATATTAAAAAATTATGAAACTTGACTTTTAGATACTTCATGTAGATTAAATATAATAAAACCAATCGTCAATTTGAATATCCTATCATAAAAAAAAAAACAAAAGATAATACTCTCTCTCTCTATACTAGGGTTGTCAGCGGGTTGAATTCGGAGCGAATTTTTAAAAACCTGAACCCAATCCCGACTACCAAACCCGGATCTGAACCTGAATCCGACATATTTTAAAAATTCATAACCAAATCTGGATCCGACAAAAATCTAAAACCTGAAACAAATATTTCTCCTTTTCTCTTTACAATATTTCAAAACATATTACATTAAATCTAAAATTTTAAAGTATAAATTTAAATATAATATCAAATATTTATATACACATATATTATATAACGTAAAATCAATTCGGGTTCGGATTCGGTACAGTCAAAATCTAAATCCGAATCCAAATTCGTCGGGTTTTTGTTTTGTACATTCGTTTCCGAATTCATATCCGTTTAATATCAATAAATTCATTTCGTTCGCAAGTTGTAGTATAATGAGTTATAAATGAAGGGCTATTTAGAAGTTGGAAATTAGAAAATGAGAAACTTGTGAGTGTGAGTTTCGTAAACTCGACTTAGCCCTTCATCCTGGAACCCACTGAAGTCGAAACGTCAGTTGACGTTTCGTAAACTCGACTTAGCCCTACATCCTAGGAACCCACTGAAGTCGAAATGTCGATTTTCGTACAATTTGCAAGTGGTAGTTGGGTGGTCTCACAACTTCAGTGCGGAAACAACGTCCAACACCATTGACTTTCTCGTAGTAAGTGGATCAACATCCAATATCCACAAAATTAAACAAGTCATTTTTGTTTTTTGTTTTTTTAATCTTGCTTGAATTGTATATGTAAGGCCCAATCCAATCAATATAGCGGGTCATATTTATATTTAATAAATAATATGGGCCCATATTTTAATATTGAGAGGCCGATGTAAAAATGTTTGGCCCATTATAAAACTAAGGCCTATTAACGGCCCACGGCACTCTCCAGAACCTTCGCGCTCCCGAAATTCTCGGCCCCTCTTATTTTTCATTTTGCGCCATCGTCGTCCCCGACTCCACCTTTGTTGGAAGAGTTGGAACCCTAATGAGCGGAGAAGAACCCTAGAAACCTTAGTCGCACGATCGAGGTGTCTCCCACACACACATACATACTACACACAATGCGTCCCTCCACCGCGCGCCTCGCCCTGTTGCTCGCTCGTAGATCCCTCCAATCGAACCAGTCCCCACTCCACCCCGTGAGTCCCCCTTCGTCCCCCTTCAATCGATCCTCTCTTCCTTTTTTTATTTTTTTTTGTTCTTTTTAATTCGATCGATTGAGCTTAATCCTGCTTTCTTAATCAGTTGGGAAATGAATCGTCCTGCGTGTTCGCGTCGGGGATTTGCAGCTCCTCTCGCGGATTCGTCGATGGGAATCGCAGCAAAGGTGTGCTTTTTGGGGTTTTCGGATTGGGATTTGATCCTTTCGTTGACCCACCTCGACGTGTATTTTTTGGTAAAGTTTTGAGGTTTTAAGCTAATCTCAGATGGGTAATGCAGTGCAATTGAGGAATGGGATTGCAAGGGAAGGGTTCTGCTTCCCGAAAAGGTCGTTTCATGGTACGGCTCAGTTTTGGCTTGATGATTTCAAGCTATTTATATGTGCAATTGTTCGTAGTTTAACTGTTTCATTATGCTCAGGAAGTAGACCATTGTGTGTTAGAGATTACTATGATGTGCTTGGAGTGAGCAAAAATGCGAATCCTGCGGAGATTAAGAAAGCTTATTACGAGGTATTGTTTTTGAGAACTTGTCATCGAAACTTGAGTCAAAACTTTTGATCAAACAATCATTTCTTAACATCTGTCTTTAGAAACTTGTATATAGTCTCCTTGTGCAGTTAAGTTTCTGAAGATTGAATTTCAACTTCTCATTCACCTGCCTTACTTAAAAAAGCATTTTGATTTTTGATTATGATGGTTGTGTGGAGAATGCAGTTTGATAAAGTTATTTGATTGTGCATCCTAATGTTAATCAGGATTGGCATATCCTGATTGAAGTTGTTTTACTACTTCGGACATCGATAAGAATCGAATTTAACCTCATTAGTTTGAATATATTCTTCCTTTGGCGAAACTTTGCCTCCCTTCTCACCATTTTGATAGCCGACAAGTTTGATGAGGGGTTCAGTATGGTTCATGCGAATGGATGTGGCCTGACCATACCATCTATAGTGTTGTTTT